>JAVSCE010016510.1:0-70551 GCA_032199065.1 Smutsia gigantea | reverse complement strand
AAAAGGAAAAATTGGAAATTACCTAATTATCCATCAATAGGGAATGTTTAAATATTTCTTTATGTTTTTATAACTTTATAATAAAACCATAAGCCAATGGCAAAACATTAATAATATAACCATAAGCCAATGGAAAAAAAATACCCATGCATCTATGACAAATATTATAAATAGCTAGTGTTAGCTATTGTATATGCTTCAAAAACCCCTCTTCATTTACATGTGCATAAGTATGTAAATAAATGTGTAAAAATACTGAAAACATATGCAAAATATCTTAGATTTTTGGATTTTTTCCTGCATTTTTCCTTGCTTATGGTGAACTTAATCTTTCCATTTTTTTACACAAAATGTTTGAATGTTATACATAAAAATTTTTTTAAAAAACATATCAAAAGTTTATGCCAAAAATTTTTGTGAGGGGGGTAAAAGAACTAACTTCTTCAGTAACTCTAGTTACCTAGTGTCTATGGTAACTATAGAGTTATTGTACTCATACTTACCACTTACTGAACATATATGAAGTGCCCATTGCTGTATTTCCTCAATTTTTAATTTTGTATATAAGAAAGCTCTAAAAGACAAGAAAATTCTCCAAAGTTACAGAGCTGGTATATGTGAGAGATGCTAAGATAATCACTATTAATAATTTACTTCTCTTCAAAAAAGAAATATTAAAACTTATTTTATTTAGAACAATTTTTATGTATTGTAAATGCAGAGTGTGATGCCATGATAGACAAACTAAAAACTGTTGGAGAGATTAAATAAATCTTTTTCTTGCTCATAAAGATCTGAAAGGTTTTGTCAACCTAATAATTAAGAATTTAATCCACTATTAAATCTCATTTAATCCACTATTAAAATGAGAAAATTTGTCTTAGCAGATATAGCATGATATAACTTCTACAGGTCTAGATGACTCTTTATTCTACGCTGTTTCATAGATGATTTTATATTTCTATCACTATTTATTTATCTGTCTCCCAATATAGATAGATATATATACATACATGCACATATACATTTATCAGCATATCAGGCTCCACCATAATATGGTGAATGAAACTGTGTGTTAATGAGACAGGCACCAAGATGGAGTTTGAAGTACAGGAGATTCATTGGGGATATTGCTTTTGAAAGATAAAGGGAGGGGTAACAAGAGTGGGCAGGAAAACCATTATTCCATGATAGTGATCTGACTCCTGTGGAAGGACAGTGGGAAGGAAGAGCATTGAGGAAGAAAAGCCTCAGACTTTGGCAGCTTGGGGAATGTCTCAGTCAGCCCAACAGGGAGGTTTGACACAAGATTGCCTATAGATGAGTCGACACTGAGCAGCAAGGGCCAAAACCCTGGTACCATCACCAGACTGAGTCATTATCTGAGAGCTGCCAAGGAGAGTATGGCCTTGGGTAGAACTCTAGTGTGTATCCTGAAGTTGTTACAGATGGAGGTTCCCAGCTAACCCCTCCCCTTATGACAGCCCCACTTTTGAAGGAGAGCAGAGCACACCTCCCTGGCTGCTACACCAAAGGGCACATTACTTTGTGTACCTTACTTAGTATCATCCTGTGACTATTTAATCCTCTTTTTGTGTTATTTTTTTCTATATAGTGTGCTGTGATTGGGATATAGTGGTGTTTTATTTATAATTCATACCAAGATAATTGTGAAGAATAAATGAATTAGCAAGTATATTAAGAATTCATAAAAGCATCTCATCTGTGAGTGCCTTTTCTCACTTAGACCACAGAGGAGTAGGAAATGGTGTCCTGGAGAAGTTAAGTCACATTTCACACAGCTAGGGGTGTCACTTGTCATTAACGTGCTCAAAGTATTTAAATCAATCAGCCATGAAGTATTTGAGCTAGTTAGGAGAAATTCACTTTATGAATTATTTTCCTAATTAAAAAAAATATGTTTTGAGAAAAATGTGTTATGGCTCAGTGCTAGTCCATAGCTAATGGGCACATTTGATCTGTGTGGGAATGCTTTTTAATCATCAAATTATATTAGTGTTTGGCTTCAGAGATAATTAACATTTTAGTACCATCAAATACATATTTTGAAGAGCAGATCATCTCTGTGACTGTATAAAGTTAAAAACTATAATATTTAAATATATATAACATATATAATTATATATAATATAAATAATATAAAAATATTCACTTATTTTTATCCAAAAGTCATTCCAAAAACACACTAGGTAATCTAAGTGTAAAAACTGAATTATGATGAAAAAGGCAGAGCTCAAGATGGCTGTGTGAGCAGGGCGGTGGAAATCTCCTCCCAAAACCAGATATATTTTTGAAAATACAACAAATACAACTATTCCTAAAAGAGAGACCAGAAGATACAGTACAACAGCCAGGCTACATCTACCTCTGCGAGAACTCAGCATCTCACAAAGGGGCTAAGATACAAAGCTGCGATCCGGTGGGACCTGAGCACTCCCCCCACCCCAGCTCACCAGCAGGAGGAAAACAATCAGAGTGGGGAGGGAGTGGAAGCACAGGACTGCTAAATAACCAGCCCTGATGATCTGCACTGGGAGCACAGACACACACGGCATGGTGTACTGGATATTAGAGAAATGGAAGGGTAGGATCCGAGACGGGGACTGCGAGCGGGTCCCCACAGCCGGCTCCCCTGAGACAAAAGAAAAGTGGGTGCTTTTTAAAAGTCTTAAAGGGACAAGGGCCCAACACCTGAATAAAATCATCCCAGTACACTCAGCCCAGTGGGCTGGGAGTCTTGAGGAACTTTGGGCCCCCTGACCACTTACAGGGTGAAGCAGCCCTGGGATCCCTCACGACACCCTCACGACAGTAAGCAGCCTGCCATTCGTTCCCCCCGGCTGGTGCTGCAAATGGACTGGCTGACCCACCACAGCTGCAGAGCAGCCTGAGAGCATCCCCGCCCACGGCAACCACACAGTCTCCTCCCAGCGAGCAGCTAACAGGACGGGCAGTAGAAGCTAGAGCAAGGTCCGGAAGGTGCGAAGGGGCCCATCCTGGCAGTAGACCGCACCCGGCTTGGCAGCTATGACCCCGCAGTGCTCTAGGCTAGCCTGAGGGCAGGCCTGCGCATGGTAGCTCAAGGGAGTATCCCAGAGACTGCCTCCCGGTGCGCAGGTAGCCAGCACAGGCTGCAGAGAAGGGAAAGGTGAACACCAAGCAGGAAGGGACTCTGTTCTCCCAGCTGACACATGTACCACCTGCCTACGACCACTTCTATCGCCATGAAAAGACAGAAGAATCTGGTCCAGTCAAAAATCACTCAGACAACTCCAGAGAGAGGGCCTGGTGGGATAGATTTAAACAATCTTCTTGAAAAATAATTCAAAATAAAAGTCATAACCATGCTGATGGACCTACAGAGATATATGCAAGAGCTAAGGGATGAAGTCAGGAGGGAAATTACAGATATGAAACAATCCATTGATGGGCTTAAGAGCAGACTGGACAAGGTGCAAGAGACTGTTAATGGAATAGAAATCAGAGAACAAGAGTACAGAGAAGCTGAGACAGAGAGAGATAAAAGGATCTCTAGGAATGAAAGAATATTAAGAGAACTGAGTGACCAATCCAAATGGAACACTATTCGCATTATAGGGGTACTAGAAGAAGAAGAGAGAGAAAAAGGGATAGAAAGTGTCTTTGAAGAAATAATTGCTGAAAACTTCCCCAAGCTGGGGAAGGAAATAGTTTCTCAAACCGTGGAAGCCCACAGATCTCCCAACACAAGGGACCCAAGGAGGACAACACCAAGACATATAATAATTAAAATGGCAATGATCAAAGACAAGGACAGAGTATTAAAGGCAGCTAAAGAGAGAAAAAAGATCACCTACAAAGGAAAACATATCAGGCTAACAACAGACTTCTCAAACGAAACCTTACAGTCCAGAAGAGAATGGCATGATATATTTAATGCATGAAAAAGAAGGACATTTAACCAAGAATACTGTATCCAGCATGATTATCATTTAGATTCGAGGGAGGGATTAAACAATTCCCAGACAAGCAAAAGTTGAGGGAATTTTCCTCCCACAAACCACCTCTACAGGGTATTATAAAGGAACTGCTCTAGATGGAAGTACTCCTAAGGGTAAATAGAGGTCACCAGAGAAAAAATCACAGCAAAGAAAGCAGACCATCCAAATACCAACTAAAGGCAAAAATAAAGTCAGCTATCCACAAAAACAGTCAAAGGAAACATAAAAGAATACAGAATGAAACACCTAACACAAAGAATGGAGGAGGAAGAATAAGAAGGGAGAGAAATAAAGAATCATCAGACTGTGTTTATAATAGCTTAATAAGAGAGTTAAGTTAGATTGTTAGATAGTAAAGAAGCTACCCTTGAACCTTTGGTAACCATGAATCCAAAATCTGCAATGGCAATAAGTACATATCTATCGATAATCACCCTAAATGTAAATGGACTGATTGCACAAATTAAAAGTAACAGAGTAAGAGAATGGATAAAAAAGCAAGACCCACCTATATGCTGCTTACAAGAGACTCACCTCAAACCCAAAGATATACACAGACTAAAAGTGAAGGGGTGGAAAAAGATATTTCATGCAACCAACAGGGGGAAAAAAGCAGGGGTTGCAGTAGTGGTATCAGACAAAATAGACTTCAAAACAAGGAAAGTAGCAAGAGATAGAGAAGGACATTATATAATGATAAAGGAGTCAGTTCAACAAGAGGATATAACCATTATAAATATATATGCACCCAACACAGGAGCACTGACATATGTGAAACAAATACTAACAGAATTAAAGGAGGAAATAGAATGCTATGCATTAATTTTAGGAGACTTCAACACACCACTCACTCCAAAGGATAGATAAACCAGACAGAAAATAAGTAAGAACACAGAGGCACTGAACAACATACTAGAATAGATGGACCTAACAGACATCTACAGAACTCTACACCCAAAAGCAACAGCATACACATTCTTCTCAAGTTCACGTGGAACATTTTCCAGAATAGACCACATACTAGGCAACAAAAAGAACCTCAGTAAATTAAAAAAGACTGAAATTCTACCAACCAACTTCTCAGATCACAAAGGTATAAAACTAGAAATAAATTGTAGAAAGAAAACAAAAAGGCTCACAAACACATGGAGGCTTAACAATATGCTCCTAAATAATCAGTGGATCAATGACCAAATTAAAACAGAGATCAAGCAATACATGGAGACAAATGACAGCAGCAGCACAAAGCCCCAACTTCTGTGGGATGCAGTGAAGGCAGTTCTAGGAGGAAAGTATATTGCAATACAAGCCTATTTAAAGAAGGAAGAACAATCCCAAATGAATAGTCTTAAGTGACAAATATTGAAATTGGAAAAAGAAGAACAAATGAGGCCCAAAGTCACCAGAATGAGGGACATAATAAAGATCAGAGAAGACATAAATAAAATTGAGAGAAATAAAACAATAGAAAAAATCAATGAAACCAAGAGCTGGTTCTTTGAAAAAATAAACAGAATAGATAAAACTCTAGCCAGACTTATTAAGAGAAAAAGAGAATCTACACACATAAATAGAATCAGAAATGAGAAAAGAAAAATCACGATGGACCCCACAGAAATACAAAGAATTATTAGAGAATACTATGAAAATCTATATGCTAACAAGTTGGAAAACCTAGAAGAAATGGACAACTTTTTAGAAAAATACAACCTTCCAAGACTGACCAAGGAAGAAACAGAAAATCTAACCAGACCAATTACCAGCAATGAAATTGAATCGGTAATAAAAAACTACCCAAGAACAAAGCCCCTGGGCCAGATGGATTCACCGCTGAATTTTATGAGACATATAAAGAAGACATAATACCCATTCTCCTTAATGTTCTCCAAAAAATAGATTAAGAGGGAATACTTCCAAACTCATTCTATGAGGCCAGCATCACTCGAATACCAAAACCAGGTAAAAACCTCACCAAAAAAGAAAGTTACAGACCATTATCCCTCATGAACATAGATGCAAAAATACTCAACAAAATATTAGCAAACTGAATTCAAAAATACATCAAAAAGATCATTCATTGTGATCAAGTGGGATTCATCCCAGGGATGCAAGGATGTTACAACATTCGAAAATCCATCAACATCATCCACCACATCAACAAAAAGAAGAACAAAAACCACATGATCATCCCCATAGATGCTGAAAAAGCATTCAACAAATTTCAACATCCATTCATGATAAAAACTCTTAACAAAATGCGTATAGGGGGCAAGTACCTCAACCTAATAAAGGCCATATATAACAAACCACAGCCAACATCCGACTTAGCAGTGAGAAGCTGAAAGCTTTTCACCTAAGATTGGAAACAAGACAGGAAGCCCACTCTCCCCACTGTTCTTCAACATAGTACTGGAGGTCCTAGCCACGGCAATCAGACAAAACAAAGAAATACAAAGCATCTAGATTGGTAAAGAAGAAGTCAAACTGTCACTATTTGCAGATGACATGATATTGTACATAAAAACCCTAAAGACTCCACTCCAAGACTACTAGAACTAATATCTGAATTCAGCAAAGTTGCAGGATGCCAAATTAATACACAAATCTGTTGCTTTCCTATACACTAACAATGAGCTAACAGAAAGAGAAATCAGGAAAACAATTCCATTCACAATTGCATCAAAACGAATAAAATACCTAGGAAGAAACCTAACGAAGGAAGTGAAAGACCTATAATCTGTAAACTACAATAAACTCCTAAGAGAAATTAAAGAGGACACTAACAAATGGAAATTCATCCCATGCTCTTGGCTAGGAAGAATAAATATTGTCAAAATGGCTATAGTACCTAAAGCAATCTACAGATTCAATGCAATCCCTATCAAAATACCAACAGCATTCTTCAATGAACTGTAAAAAATCGTTCTAAAATTGATATGGAACCACAAAAGACCCCGAATAGCCAAAGCAATCCTGAGAAGAAAGAATAAACAGGGGGAATTATGCTCCCTGACTTTAAGCTCTACTACAAAGCCACAGTAATCAAGATAATTTGGTAATGGCACAAGAACAGACCCACAGACCAGTGGAACTGAATAGAGAGTCCAGATGTTAACCCAAACATATACAGTCAATTAATATATGATACAGGAGCCATGGATAGACAGTGGGGAAATGATAGCCTCTTCAACAGCTGGTGTTGGCAAAACTGGACAGCTACATGTAAGAGAATGAAACTGGATTATTCTCCAACCCCATTCACAAAAGTAAATTCAAAATGGATTAAAGACCTGAATGTAAGTCATGAAACCATAAAACTGAGAAAAACACATAGGCAAAAATCTCTTGGACATAAACATGAGCAACTTTTTGATGAACATATCTCCCCAGGCAAGGGAAACAAAAGCAAAACTGAACAAGTGGGACTATATTAAGTTGAAAAGCTTCTGTACAGCAAAGGACACCATCAGTAGAACAAAAAGACATCGTACACTATGGGAGAATATTCTTAAGTGACAAATCTGATAAGGGGTTGACATCCATAATATATAAAAGCTCATGCACCTCAAGAAACAAAAAGCAAATAATACAATTAAAAAATGGGCAGAGGATCTTAACAGACACTTCTCCAAAGAAGACGTTCAGATGGCCTACAGGCACATGCATCGCTAATCGTCAGAGAAATGCAAATTAAAACCACAATGAGATATCACCTCACACCAGTAAGAATGGCCACCATCCAAAACACAAACAACAACAAATGTTGGCAACGATATGGAGAAAGGCGACCCCTTCTACACTGCTGGTGGGAATGCAAATTAGTTCAACCATTGTGGAAAGCAGTATGGAGATTCCTCCAAAAACTCAAAATAGAGATACCATTTGACCCAGGAATTCCACTCCTGGGAATTTACCCTAAGAATGCAGCAGCCCTGTTTGAAAAAGACATATGCACCCCTATGTTTATCACAGCACTATTTACAATAGCCAAGAAATGGAGGCAACCTAAATGTCCATCTGTAGATGAATGGATAAAGAAGAGGTAGTACATATACACAATGGAATATTATTCAGCCATAAGAAGAAAACAAATTCTACCATTTGCAACAACATGGATGGAGCTACAGGGTATTATGCTCAGCAAAATAAGCCAGGCGGAGAAAGACAAGTATCATATGATTTCACTCATCTGTGGAGTATAAGAAGAAAGAAAAAACTGAAGGAACAAAACAGCAGCAGACTCACAGAACCCAAGAATGGACTAACAGTTACCAAAGGGAAAGGGACTGGGGAAGATGGGTGGGAAGGGAGGGATAAGGGGAAAAAACGTATATTATCATTAGCACACATAATCTGATGGGGGGGAGATACGGGGAAGGCAGTATAACACAGAGAACACAAGTAGTGATTCTATAGCATCTCACTACGCTAATGGACAGTGACTGTAATGGGATGTGTGGTGGGGACTTGATATGGGGAGTCTAGGAACCATAATGTTGCACAAGTAATTGTAGATTAATGATACCAAAATAAAAAAAAACTGAATTATGAATTTTTACTTAATTTTGTTGATAGATGATATATTTACTTCACATTTAGCCATTAAATATCTGTTTCTAGTTAGTAGTGTTTCTGTTGTCTGAATATGTGTGTTCCCCCTAATTTTTATGTTGAAATTCTAACCTCCAAGCTGGTGGTATGAAGAGATGAACCTTTGGAGGTGATCAGGTGATGCAGGCAGAGCACTTATGAACAGGATTAGTGCTTTTAGGAAAGAGGCCCTGGAGAGCTCCCTTGCCCCGTGCACCTTGTGAGGACACAGCAGAAAGACAGCTGTATATCCAGCAGAAAGTTCCATCTTGAGACACTGAATCTGCTGGCGCCTTGATCTTGGACTTCCTAGACTCCAGAATTGTGAGGAAGACATTTTTGTGTTTTTAAGCTAACCAGTCTATGGTCTTTTGTTATACAGTTCGACTAGACTAAGGCAATTGCTTAAATGTGTTTCAGACTATATTTATCCCTATTGTTACCTCAGTGTCTAGGGCCTTGCCTTATACAGAAGGTGGGCAGTCAATATTTATTAACTGAGTTTTTCAACTGTGTAACATACTCACAAAAACTTTTACATGAAACAGATACCCAAGAAACATGAGGATTGAATTTGGTTCAAAGATGTCTTTTTCAAAATCCAAGAACTATATGACTAATATCATAGGAAAAAGGTAAAAAAAAATTGATACATGACTTATGTTTTTCTATTATATTAGTCATTGGGAATAGTAGAGTTGTCTTTCACATCTCTGTGTTTTGGCAACTGGATACCCCTTGGTGGGGAAATAATCAGCACTTAACAATGGTCTTCAGGGTAAAATTCTCTGTGAGGATCTATGAGAAATCTTGTAATGACATTTCTTTCACCTTTTCCATAAATGTCTTTTGTTGTTAGTGTCACTAATTAATACTGTGCACAGAGATATTTGTATCTTTCTGAAAATTATTTCTCATGTAAAGTTTAGCATAAGGATTTATGGGATTTAATAGAATGAAATGACACTGTGCAGTCTTTATAGGACTACAGACCTTGTCTTAGTACTGGGAATTGAGGTCTCATTCTATTTCTGGCCCTCTGGTATTTGTACTTGGCCTTCCTGGAGTTTGGCTTTTGGCCACAGACTTGGACTTGTTTTCTGGTTTGTCTCTTGTTCCACCCGTGGGAAGCCAGTTCAAGTGCTAGTCAGTTGAGAAGCTTGCCTGTCAGGCCAGTTTTCCCTCCATATCTCAGAGGAACATCTGTGGATACAAATTAGGCCTGTTATATTATCACTGTCTTATAAAGAGAAAAGTCTTCAAAAGGAAGAGAGTAAGGTAGCTCTCTTTTTACACTGATTTTATCTGAACTGGCATAAAATTTTGTTTCTGGACTCGGTAATCCTTAGCTCTTTCCATTAAATAGGTTTTCACAAGATAAAGCAAGTTTCATAATACTCTTGAACTCTGGGGCTCTGTATTCTAACTTCACTGTGGTTTTATTCCTTGTCATTTTGTTTTTGTATGACATGTCCTTGGTTATAGACTTTGACAAATTGCTCTGCTTATCTGTAGGAAGGTAAATATCTTCTCTTTCAAGAACTTGAGTGACTGATTCAAATACTTGAAATATATCAAAAGACAATTAAGCTCCCTATATTTGAAGTTAGGTGGATCTAAACTTTGCCGAGATGTTCTGCCAAAGATTTCTTCTGGCTCCCTTCTAAAAATTTACTGGGACAGTTCAGCTGGCTAGTGAGACCTGGGTTGGGAAAGTTGATGTTGAGGACTATGCTGTAATCTAGTTCTACTGCAAGCAAGTCGTGTCCCTTTCCTATGCCTTGGTTCCCTCAGTTGTAAAATTGGTAGACAGTGAGAGAATCTTAATTCTCTTGATTCTAGGGTATAGGCTTGGGAAGAATGGGTTTGGTCTGGAATACAGGAGCTTACTTGTATCACTGTGCCCAGAATCTCACCTTCACCCTTCATAAAGGCACTCACTCCCTATCTCTGGTGCCTGGTACCACACTGAGATCCTCCAGTCCTTATTGACACAATGAAATCAAAGAAATATTTATGTCCCAGAAAATGTCCTGTGAACCCAGAGAACCATGAGGCTCCAGAATTGTGACCTTCTTGCTGGTAAACTATGGGAGAGAGGAAGATGCTTCAAAACATACTATTCTCATATAACTGCCTTTGTAGATTAGATTCATATTCAACATTGGCTTTGGTCACTACCACTAATGCCATTAGTGGATCAACTATATCCACCTCTGCTATTCCACCAAAATAATGGAGAAGTTCATTTATGTGCCTAGACTTTGCACCAAAATTCCTTCTTTTCCTTCTTCCTCAATTACTTTCCCCCTCAGCTAGATACAGAATAAACCCATTGTAGGTAAAGGGCTCAGAGCTTCTTATAATAAGTTACTCTTTGAAGTATCTGTATTTTAAAAAGGAGAGGACACATCATGAAAGGATGGGCTAGTAATGAGAGATTTTCTGATTTTGTAATACTCTGGATACTCAAAGTAGAAAAAAATGCATCTTTAAATCATAACAGCCTTTCCAAAACCCCATAAATCGTACCATAGGAATGCCTAGCACCTTTGCTTACTTTTGTTCTCATACACAGCATAGTAATCATATTTTAAAAAATTAAAAAATAAACAGCCTCTCATTTTTACAAGTTTCTTTATTTTTTACTAAAGGTCAATTGCTAATCCCCTTGTGTATGTTCATATTCAACTCATTTCTTTTACTTTTGCCTTCACAGAGAAAGCTTTGTCTTTAAGTCCAGGAATTTTAATGATATTTTTCTGTTTTTGGAATGACCATGTTTTCAAGGTTTTAGTTCTCTGGGAAACTTGAAAAATATAGTAAATCAAAGTTCAAAATGAAAACAAAGCATTTCTTTATGAATTTTCATTAAAAAACTCTTAACACTCAGCTATTAGAATAATATTCCACTCAACACAAGAGAATAAAATCTTTAAAGTCCTTCAAAATAATTTAACTTTTTTCTTACCAATTTGGATGCCTTTTATCACTTTATCTTGTCTGATTGTCATAGCTAGGACCTCCAGTACTGTGTTGAATAAGAGATAAATTGTTACTGTTTGCAGATGACATGATACTATATATAGAAAACCCTAATGACTCCACCAAAAAACTATTAGAACTAATAACTAGATTCAGCAAAGTTGCAGAATACAAAATTAATACACAGAAATCTGTTGAATTCCTATTTACTAAAAATGAACTAGCAAAAAGAGAAATCAGAAAAACAATTCCATTTACTATTGCATCAAGATGAATAAAATACCTAGGAATAAACCTAACCAAGGAGGTTAAAGACCTGTACTCTGAAAACTATATGACACTCATGAGAGGAATAAAATAAGATACAAATATTTGGAAATCTATCCCATGTACAATGGTAGGAAGAATATTGTCAAAATGACCATCCTGCCCAAAGCAATTTACAGATTCAGTGCAATCCCTATCAAAATACCAATGATATTTTTCAATGAACTAGAGTAAATAATCCCAAAATACATATTGAACCATGGAAGACAATCCTGAGAAAGGACAACAAAGATAGGGGGATTATGCTCCCTGACTTCAAGATATACTATAATGCTACAGTAATCAAAACAGTATAGTACTTGCACAAGAACAGACCCATAGATCAATGGAACAGAATAGAGGGTCCAGATATAAACCCACATATATATGGTCAATTAATATATATATGACATATATATGGTCAATTAATATATGCTAAAGGAACCAATAATATACAATGGGGGAAAGACAGTCTCTTCAATAACATGTTGGGAAAACTAGTCAGCTACATGCAAGAAAATGAAACTGGATTACTAACTCCATACACAAAAGTATACTTGAAATGGATCAAAGACCTGAGTGTAAAGATATGAAACCATAAAACTTTTAGAAGAAAACATAGGTGAAAATCTCTTGAGTCTGAAGTCTGTGATCTTAACAATTTAGAGTGTTTCTGTGTGTGGTGGTGGGAAGGCAGAAAGGGGAAGTTAATCCTCTTTACCTTGATAGAGATTAACTACAGATATTGAGGGTTGGAGGCCAGCCTTCAATCCTTAGAGTTTATAAAGCTGCTTTGTCTTTTAACAAGACCGTTCGCTTTCTCCCTTCTGAAGGATGAGTCTCTTGTCTCTGAGTTACTGAGGAGAGGTAGTTGAGAAGAGCATGGTATGTTTGGGGAGCTCAGTACTCAAAGGAGACTGGAATGGTAGGTCCAAGAGGGCAGACACAAGAGCTCCTTTTCCTCTGCCGAGTCGTCAGCACATGGCACATGGTGACACTTGGTGGATATTAATTGAGTGAAAAAAAAGGCTAGCACAGGAATATTCAGGATTTTGGAATTCAGGCAACAAAATGGCCAGGCTTATGGGTATATTACTGAATTCTGAGTGTTTTTCTAAAAGTTCTACTACTTGGATAGTGGTAAAATCACACACAACTTATGGAACATAATAATTAAAAGAAAATACTAATTGCTTGAGTGGTTGTTGGAAGACTCAGGATAATGGAATAAATGGTCATGTGGACACTGATAAGCTGCTATATGAATCTCTGACAAAATTATATCCTAAGGCAAAGAAGGCATAGCTGAGCCTTTGGAGCTTTTAAAAACTAATTAAGAGAGATATTATATCTTTAACATTCAAGTTTTACCACATGTAAAAGCAATATAGTAAAATATAAAATGTTAATGTTAAATATGTTTTTCTTTCATCTCCTCCAGCTCCCCACCACCTCTCCCACACATCAGTGTTTGACTACTTTGTTCTCTAAAAGCTTGGATAACATTCTTTCTTGTCTGTGCTTCTTTTTCTAAGCAACTAAGTATTTAGAGTCTCAGCTGAGAAATTATGGGAATAAATTCCCAGAACTCAGGAATAAAGCCCCCAATGTTTCCTTAGTTGTCAGTCCATTAGTGATGCCAAATTGTTTTAGATTCATGATTACATAAGAATTGATTTTCCAAATTAATTGAAAATTCCAGTTTGAGTTGCAAAATAAAAAAAGATACTCCAATTTTTTAAGGCTTTCTTTTTTAGAGCAGTTTAACATTTACAGAAAAATTTAGGGAAAGGTACAGATACTTACAATATACCCCTTCCTTCACAGATGTATAGCAGCTCCTCATGTTATCAATCTCTCCCATCAGAGCAATAATTTTATTACAGTTGATGAATGCATCATGATCACCCAAAGTCCACAGTTCACCTTAAGGTTTATCTTGGTGTAACACATGGTTTGGACACATATATAATGATATGTATCCATCATTATGGTATGATGCACAGTAGTTCTACTGCCATCACCATTCTCTATTCTCCACGTACTCATCCTCCTGCTCTACCTCTGGTGAGTTCTGATCATCTTACTGTCTCTATAGTTCTGCCTTTTAAATATATAGTGGAATCATGCAGTATGTAGGCTTTTCGGATTTACTTCTTTTGCTTAATAATATGCATTTAACTTTCCTCCATGTCTTGTTATGGCCTGATAGCTCCTTTCTTTGTAGTGCTGAATAATATTCCATCATCTGGTTGTAGCACAGTTGATTTATCCATTCACTTACTGAAGGGCATCTCGATTGTTTCCAACTTTTGACAATTATGAATAAAGCTATAAATATCCATTTGCAGGTTTTTTGTGCAGGCATAAGCTTTCAGTTCCTTAGGGTAACTACCAAGGAGCACAACAGTTAGACCAGATGATACGAGCATGTTTAATTTTGCAAGAAGCTGCCGACCTGTCTTATAAAGTAGCTGCACCATTTTGCATGCCTGCAGGCAGTGAATGAGAGTTCCTGCTTTTCCACAGCCTCACCAGCATTTGGTTTTGTCAGTGTTCTGGATTTTGGTCATGCTAATAGGCATGTAGTGGTACCTCATTATTTTAATTTGAATTTCTCTGATGAATATGATGTGGAGCATCTTTCCATGTGCTTATTTCCTGCCCCTGTACTTTCTTTGGTGAGGTAAGGTACATTTTAAGGCTTTGGGCCCATTTTTTAAGTTAGGTTATTAGTTTTCCTATTATTAAGCTTCAAGGGTTCTTTGTGTGTTTTGGAAAAAAGTCCTTTATCAGATGTGTCTTTTGCAAAATTTTCTCCCAGTTTGCAGCTTATCTTCTCATTCTCTTGACATTGACTTTTTCAGAGCAGAAGTTTTTAATTTTAATGAAGTCTGTCTTACAAATTATTTAGTTCATAGATTGTACCTTTGATGTTGAATCTAAGCTGTCATCATCATACCCAAGGTCACCTAGGTTTTCTCTCCATTTTTATTTAGACAATAAATATGAAGTGAAATTATATCTGTTATAAGGACTTTAGGATCACATTTGAGTCCTTTCTTTTCATGTAAAAGATAAAAGGAAGACAATCTTTAATATTTCATGCCATGAGGCAGTGATACAAGGAATTTAAGCAACACAAGTATACATTTAATATTCACCTAAATATGAGGGCAAGATGATCTGTTTCATTCTCTAATAATTATAGAATATAGAATAAAAAGGAATTAATATGACTTGTTTACTTTTTATTGTACTAAAATTTGACAAGCAGAATGCACTGTGGAATATCTTCATATAGTTGATGGTGATAATACTATGCTAAAAATAAAAGGTAATAATGTATCCCTTAATGCCTTTTAAACATACGTTCACTTTATGTAACTTCAACATCAATGCCACAACATAGACATTTTTATGGACATTTTAAAGATGGGACTGTTGGGGGCTTCACAGTTCACTGACTTCCCCACAGAGACAGAACTACAAAGTAGCTGTTAGTTCCTGCTGAAGTTATTGGTATGACTGTCAGTAGTAGAAAAATATATTTGGGTTTCCGTGGCTATAGGGGTTTCAGTTTTCTGATGTAAAAGACAGTACAGATGTAGGTGGTTGCTGGCATTGCTTCAGTGGCTTAAGAATATCAGGTCTGAATTCTTGGCAATGTCTGTTTCTTTACCTCTAGGTGACAAAATGGCAGTTTAGCTATAGCCATTATGTTTGTGTTCATAGCAGCATGAAAAAGAAATAAAATAGATAAAAGAATGGTTCCGATATCAGGAAAGCAAAGTCTTTTTCTGAACTCTCCCGTGGACTCCTGTGGAGACCTCACTGGTCTTGGTTAGGCCACACTGCAATCTCTAGCCTCAGATGATCCTGAGAAAATTATTTTTTACCTTCTCAGTGTCTACTACAAAGGACAGCGATGAAAAGGTGAGCATGGATGGGGAAAAGGAAGCCAAACTGTAGTGTCTGCCACAGTGGTGAATTCAAGTCCTAAATTTTGGTGTAAGTTCAGCTGTCTTCCTTTTAAAACATACTGCCTTCCAGAAATACACATGTTGTCCTTGAGTGCCAAAATAAAAATAATAAGCAAAACATAATTGCTGCTTGCCAAAAGAATTATTGTTTTCCCCTAAGTAATTATCTTCTGTCTATTGTATTGAGCAAAACATAATTTTATAATTATATTTGAATGGGACAGTGTTCTTATGATATCAGGTATAAATTACTAGAAATTATTATTAGAGAAGGGAGTGTGGGTGTTGTTTTGTGGCTGAATGTGCTAATTGATCACAATCCTGTTTCTTCTTCTTACTGGTCTTAAAGTCAGATCTCTTTAGTCGGCTTCTCTTGCCATTAGGTGTGGCCATATGAATATGTTCCAGCTTGTAGAAGTTGACCAGAAGTGATGTGTGTCATTTCTCAAGTTGGACCATAACAACGTTCCTTGCAGATCCATTATGTTGGGCACCCTCCCAGCTCTTGTAGCACAGTGATTCTAGGAAACAGTGGAGCCACAAGATAGAGCTATCTGCAGATAAGGAGTACTGACATTGGTCTCTTAAGTGGGTAAGATATTAACATTTATTAAGCCTGAAATTTGGGGATTTTCTAGTTACAGTACTTACAGCACTTCAGAAACAGATGTGTTTGGATAAGTAAAGATGGATAAGAAGAGCACATCTGCAGTCAGATTTGGCCTCAGCCTAGCCCTTGGTATAGTCAGGATCAGAGAACAGCCCTCTATGACAAGACTAGTGGTATCCACTCAAGTAGTGAACACGTGAATGTCGCTGCTCGATTCAATTCTTGCAGAGCTGTCAATTCTGTCCTGCTGAAGTTTTTTAAAAACATTAGCTCATGTTCACAACTGTTGAAATAAAGTAACACATAAGGATAGTTCGATTAGATTTTCCAGGACAAGGAGTTAGACAATCAAAATCTATGAATAGATAGAAGTAAACACTTTTATATATTCACTTTTTTTTGTAAAGTGTATATATTTCATGTCCTTTCATATCCTGGGTGTATGGCCCTGCATTTCCTCTAAGAAATACATAGTACCTAGACATTTATGAACCACTAGATAATGAATTAAATTTTTATCATGACAAAAATATTCTGTCAATGTCTTTTGGAATAAGGTTGCCTTGAATCTCTTTCACAGGGCATGTTAAGCTCAGATTGCTATTATAGTTCCTTGTTTTGGGAGCTCAAAACTGGACTTCCCTGGATTAGTTCTATGAGGACAGGAGACTTATCTTATTCATCTTTGTACTCTTAAGGCCTACAACAGTGTCATACCCACTATAAACATTCAACAAATATTAGGTGTTTAAATGAATAAATGACTTAGAAACGGGTATAAACTACTACAGCTCTATTTGTGATTTGAAATTTCATTAATACAAAATTAAGTTTTCTTACAAGAGATCAATACCAATTGAATTCAAAGTTCAAATACCGGCATTCATCAATAAAATATTTTGTGATGACATTATGAGTAATAGCATTGATCATTTAACTGAATGTAAGCCTAAAGACAATGTGATCTGGAAAGAGAAAAATATAAATGAGGTAAATTAGAATGCCTGTGGGGTAGGGTATACTGGTAACAAGAAAGTGAACCTGTCAAATGGTCCTGCCTAGATGATCAGTCCTCCAGCTGCCACATGAGGTTGCTTGCCTCCGTTTTTCTGAACTGACATCTTGACCTGGGCTCGCATGAGGAGCCTGTGAAATTGTACATGGGAAAAGAGGGCCGGAAAGATCCAGAACTCACTTGTCATGGCATCTGATAGCCCTTCCGATCTGACACTGCCTAACTTTGTATCATTAGGACTACTGTGATAAAAATTAGTTTAACTTTATTTTTTTAAGATTCCTTTTGTTTGCTGTTCCCTTGGAATCCCTGAGAGCATATGGTGGATGGGAGGGACAGGGCAAGCCAAAATGATTGCTGCCCTTATAAAATGCCTGCTTAGTTTTCTGCTCTCAGCAGAGGGCAACCTTTATTCTTCCTGCCTCCCTGGGAGTGCTGAGAGTGCAAACAGAGCAGCCTCGGGCCCCCCCTGTGGGGACCCAAAAGCCTGATCACTTTGCGACTGGCCATAGTGTGAGTACCTTGAAAGAAGCAGCAATTCCCAGATGTCAGATTGCCATCTCCGTCCTCAAAAGAATGTACTTTGCAATATGGCTCTTTGGATAGTTAACATGGAAATGTGATGTACAGAGTGTTGAGGGTTTATTTTTTAGTAATTTGGGTCGTATGAGCAGGCTGCAACTCTTTAAATGAGAGGTTTGTGTGTCAGCAAGGCACTCTTTGATTTCAGTCTCTTTGCAGATGAATTATTTTAAAGGGTTTCTGCATTTGTTTAATGTTCTTTAATAAAGTGCCCACACACATGCGTATACATGCACACACACACACACACACACACACACACACACACACACACACACACAGTTTTATATAGAACTACAAAGACAGTTCTTTGTGAAAGAGAACACAGATAAATCAAAATCATCAAGGCAAGGCAAATGAAAAGTAGCAAACAGATTTCTGGGTCAAAGTTAATTTTCTGTTGTTATACTGGGCTTTTCTCGCTTGCTTGGCTTTTATTTTCCTCCCTTGGGCATGCCCATGTGCGTGATTGGTCTGCACAGGGGAGGAGACCCTCTGCAGGAGCTGCTGGAGAGACAGCAAGTGGCTGAATTGAGTCATCCAACCTCCTCTGCTTTTAGTAATTGATAACTGAGTCTCCAACCAGAATAGAAATAAGAGCAAAGTTTCATTTTATGGGTGTGTATGTTTAGCAGTCGTGGCTTGTATAATCAGAAAATAGGCTGTTTCCTTGTTGAGGACCTGTGAAAATGGTTTACTTATGTTATGTTAAGTCTTGGATGAATAAGAAATAAATAAATCCATCAGGTGTCATAGGTTTTCCAGACTTGAGCATGGGCAGAATTTTTTGTTGTTTTGTTTTTCAGTTCTAAGCCTGATGAAGAAGCGCATTTATTTCTGTGGCTTATTCATTTTTTCATGATAATGCAAATTCTAGACACTTCATTGAAACGCATTGCTTTACTGCCTTGCTATACAGAATAATATACTTCGGTCTACAAACTCATTGTCAGGTCCTCCCATCTGATGGTTTTATCTTTTGTCTGATTTTGTGTTTGAATTCTCCCCATACCATAGATTCATTATCAGATTTATAAAATATAAAATTTCAAGTGATTTTTGATATTAATGATTATATTTTTGATTTATATACATATATTTATGTATATATGTATGCCTATTATGTGAATATATATCCGTTTTACTTTTTTATTTTTGAAATATTCAGTTGAGTTAATTATGCATTAAAAAATACTCTCAGTTTTCCTGGGGTAGCAAGAAAATTTTCTATTCATCATAAGAAACCCTTCCATGATTTCCTATCTCCCACAGTGTGAAGTGTGGATTCTTTAGGCTAGCATGATTGCCAACCCCCCAACTCTTTCCTAGGTATGTAATCCTATCTCCACTGTGTTACATCACTTTTTCACCTTTTTTTGTAGCACTAAACATATTTCATTACACTGTATTTATATATGTTATGATGTCCTCTACTAGACTCTTAAGTTATTAGAGAGGCCCATGGCTTTATCTTTCTGTTCGTATTAGTATAATGGCTGGCCCAGGGAAAGCATTCAAATGAGGCTCATAAACTGAATTAAAGCTATATTTTACATTATCTTTGTTGATTAAAACACAAATGATTTAAAAAATGATGTAAGAACTTATCAAGTTTTTTCTTAGGTGCTAATAATGGGAAAGGAAGATAAGGGCTTTATAAAAACCAGCAGACAAAAAGATCACTATTAAGCATGACATTCAGGATGGATTCCCTGATCCCTGTGAGGCAAGGCGGACATGCAGCTGACTGACCCCATTTGAAATAAAAGTTCTCTCCTGAAGGAAGGACCTTGCTCTTACCATTTCAAAGGAACACTGAAAGAGCTATTAACAGAATAACCTACTTCCAGAGTAAAATCAACCGAAGTGGGCAGAAGGGAGGGGAGAGCATAAGGATATGAAGAAAAGATAGAAAGAAGCAGCAGAAAATGTTTGGTACCAACTTTTGGTGAAATTTCAAGTAGTTCATTTCATTTTGAATTAAAATGTGGCATGCTCCTAGCAGCTGATGCCAGGCAGGATTATTCAGGTATTGACCCTCATAATTTTACCCCCATTAGGAAATGCCTTGGGGTGAGGCTCCCTTTGATATCTTCCTTAGAATATGTGCACCAAGGTCCCCCAGCAGACGGATTCTGGTGTACTTTGAGCTTGTGTGCACTCTGACCTCAGCTCAACCAAAATTGAGGAGTCTACATATCTTTTCATAGCTGGTAGGCAAAGAAGAGTTTAAAGTAGGATTTTTTTTTCCCCCAGCAATGGCTTTTTTTTCATGTGCTCATTTGTTTTTATTATTCTTTCCATCCAGATGTCTCATTTTCTGCTGGAACTGCTTCCAGCTGTATCCCTCTCTAAATGGAAACAGAATGCCAGCAATAAGCGCTATGAAATGTATAGGTTCCTATTTATTGTCCAGAGTCCTAGAGTAACTACAGAAGTATTTTTGGAAGACAATCCCTTCAAGTAATAAGAATCCCAGGCAGTGACTGAGGTTTAGCTTTGTGCTGTGCAGAGTTATGAAAGCTCTTCACATAACACCCTGTTTAATCCTAACAACAGTACTAATGATGAAAGTACTATCTCCATTTCGCATACGGGGAACCTAAGGCACAGAGAAGTCAGGTAGATTGGCTAACATGAGAGAGAATTAAGGAATAGGGATTCAAAACTAGGTAAGTCTCATATCAGAAGCTGACCTTACACTCTGCTACACTGCATCTCTTAGGGATTGCATAGGCTGAAGGAATGTGTTTTTCAGGTAATCCACCCCCCCCCCCACTTCCTTCTACCCTTCTCTCTTCGTCTCTCTTTCCTTCTTCCCCTTTCCCTCCAGCTCACCCTTCCTGGCTTCCTTTCTTCATTATCTCTTCTTCTTTTAAAATTTCATGTTTTCTTCTTTTAGATAAAATAATACATTTAGAAATGTGGAATGTGTAAAGAAATTAATGTTTTAATAGTGTGCCAGATACCATGTGAGACACATTGGGTATGTTACCTGTGCATCCTCCTCCACATTTTCAGTAACTGTTAAGTCCAGTTTATAGGCAGTGCACCAATACATAAATGGACTACCCGCCTGCCTGTTCTGGGTTGGGTGTTGGTCCTGTTGGATGTTACTTATTCTCCTTAGGCAAGGAAGTGTCATTGTAGATATGTACATTACAAACATAATCTTGAGCTTTAGATTTTACTATTCTAATTAACAGCCAAGGCTGTACTGTTAAGCACTGTTAAGATCGGCAGGAGAATAGCCACAGGAAGTGAAGTATAAAAGAGAAGAGAGGACTGACTTCCAAAGTTTTCCCAATTTAAAACATTTTATAGATGTGCTTTTTAACATTTGTCTGTAATTCCTAGAAGTCCTTAGGCACAAACAATGAGCATTTCTTGGTCCATTAAAATAGCTCTGTGGTTAGCTCATTATATACTAGGCAAAAGCACTTTGCATTCATCTCTTTAATTTACAACTGATGCAAATTCTGGGCTTTATTCCACTGTCTTCATATAAGAAAATAAATTCTAGCCTATAATGGAGGAGGGAAGGATTATCAGTAGAATACTTGGCCCCAGTCTACAGAAGATGCTATGAAATATAACACAGAAGCTAGGAGCAAGAAGGTGTCTAACAGTGAAAAGCTTTATTATGAGCTTTTTAATTATAAATTCATTATTATTTTATTATTTAGAACTACTTGTATGCTGCAAACAGTGCTCTGAAGCCTTGCTGGATCCACTCTTAAGATGTGTAGTCAAGTTTGTTTGTTTTGGCTATACAGCTTAGAATTAATCCATATATTAATCTGATATCACAAATTCTGTTTCTCTGTGGTTCAGTTATCATTCTGTTCTATCCTTGTAAAGTTGGACTGTACAGTGTAGTTATTTGGCTCTTGGGCACTAGATAGGTAGCTTTCCAAATTAAGATGTTCTATAAAATGTAAAGTACACAGTGGATACTGAACACTTATTATGAAATAATGTAAAATTTCTCAGTAGTGATTTTTATATGGATTGCATGTTGAAATGAAAATATTTTGGGTATATTGGATTAAGTAAAATACTAAAATTACTTTTATCTGTTTCTTTTAATTTTTAGATATGGCTACTAGAGAATTTGAAATTATATGTGTGACACACATATGTGGCTTATATTTATATTGTATAATATTGCTCTAGATTTTCCTTTTCTATCTAGCTTTTTTATAAATATTTTGATTAATAGGTAGAATGGCATGATGTGTGATCAGTAGGTTAATACAACTTCGTTTTGTTCATGAAAATAACAACTCAAAAAATTGCCCCATTAATAGATGAAGAGTTTGCTCTATGTAGAAAACAAGATGCAGACTTTCAACAAGGGTTTTATTTTTAAATTTGACTTTTAATGTGGCTGAATCTATATTTAAACAAATAAATAAAATAAGCTTAATTGCCATATTTAAATATATTGCCATGTTTAAATTGTATTTGTCACAATCATTATAAGAAAATGCTAGAATATTGCCTCAGATCAGAAATGGACATTGAAATTAAAAGCAAAATGTTTATTGAAATGTATTACCAAGGAACATCCTCAAAGAACCAGGCTTTTTGCCTTTTTTGCTATGCCATCACTGGATTATCAGCTTAATTCTTAGACAAGTTCCCCTGTTATTGTAGGATGGCTTTAGTGTTCCAAGAAACATCTATACACAGGAAAGGAAAAAAATAATTGAAAGAAAAGGAATAATTTTGGGGGGGCTTTCCCTTAAAAAAAACAAAAAACAGTTAAAACTTCAGCAGAAATCATGTGGTAGACTTTCACATTTCATTAGTTGGAATTGTGTCAGATGCTCATGACTAAATCAGTTACTGCCAAGGGGGATGAGATTATTATAGACAGCTTAGAAATGTCAGGACCTACTGTCAAAAGATGCAGTTCTACCTACTCAAAAGCACATAGCCTTGTGGAGGTGGAAAGATAACAAATTGGAGTTTTGAAAATAATAAAGAAGAATAAGGGAGAGTTGAATGTTGGGTAAATAACCAAAAGTGACTGTTAAAACTGCAGTTGAGGCTTATTTCTGGTAAACAAAACATTTTGTGTTTTAAATTCTGAATGCTATCCTTCAAAGCAAATTATTGCAGCTCAACAGTGCCAAACAGAATATTATTCTTAAAAAAAAAACAAAATGTTATAACCAACAGTACAGAAATACAAATGATTATGGGACTACTATGTAAAATTATATACCAACAAACTGGACACCCCAGATTAAGTGGATAATTTCCTAGAATCATACAGTCTCTTAAGACTGAACAAGGAAGGCATACAAAGTCTGAACAGACAGTTTACTAGTAATGAAATTAAATTTGTAATAAAAAAATTGCCAACAAAGGTTCAGGACCAGATGGCTTCACAGGAGAATTCTACCAAACACTCAGAGAAGAGTTAATACCTATCCTTCTCAGACTCCTCCTAAAAAATAGAAGATAAAGGAATACTTCTGAATTCATTCTGCAAGGCCAACATTACCATGATACCAAAAAACAAAGATACTACAAAAAATAATATTTTAGACAAATAGCCCTGATGAACATAGATGTAAAAAAGCTCAACAAAATATTACAGATTGAATTTAAAAATATATCAAAAGGATCATTAGCCATGACCAAGTGGAATTTATTCCAGGGTTGCAAGGATGGCTCAATATTCACAACTCAGTCAAAGTGATGCACCACATTAACAAAAGGAAGGATACAAAAATCAATATACAGAAAACTGTTGTGTTTCTGTATACTAATAACAAGCTATCAGAAAGAGCTACTAAAAAAAATCTTTTATAGGTACATCGAAAATAATAAAATACCTAGGAATAAATCTAACCAAAAAAGTGAAAGACCTGTATTCTGAAAACTGTAAGACATTGATGAAAGAAATTGAAGACAACAAATAAATGGAACGAGACTCTATACTCATGAATTTAGAAGAATTAAATACTGTTAAAATATCCATACTACTCAAAGTAATCTACAGATTTAATGAAATTCAATGAAATATCATATGACTCTGTATTTCCACTTCTTGGTTTGTACCCAAGAAAACAAGAACACAAATATGCAAAGATAGGTGCTCTCCTATGTTTATTACAATATTATTTACAATTGCCAAGATGTGGAAGCAACCTAAGTGTCCATTGATAAGTGAATGGGTATATATATATAATGGAATACTACTCAGCCATAAAAAATGAAATCTTGCCATCTGTGACAGCATGGATGGGCTAGGGAGTTATTATGCTAAGTGAAATAAGACAGACAGAAAAAGACAAATACCATGTTATTTTGCTCATATGGAATCTAGAAAACAAAACAAATGAACAAATAAAACAGAAAGAGACTCAAATACAGAAAAGAAACTGGAAGTTGCCATAGGGGAAGAGGGTAGAGGTATGGGAAAAATTGGTGAAGGGGATCAAGAGGTACAGACTTCCAATTATAAAATAAATAACTTATAGGGATGAAAAGTGCAACATAGGGAATATAGTCAATAATACTGTAATTACAATTATTGTGATGAACATTTTACAATGATACAATTGTCTAATCATGTACACAGATGCTAATACAAAATATGTCAACTATACTTCAATAAAAAGAGAATCTGAAAAAAAAACATAATTTTTCAAGGACCCTGAAATCCATGTTTTTTTTTTACCAACATCAAAATTACATAATTGTACATTGATATATTTTAGTAACTTTTAAATCAACCATTAAATATTCACAATATTTTACAAGGTCATATAAGAAAACTGGGCAAGTCAAATGAATTTCATGCTTTTCTTTCTTATTGTTTGTACGGAAGCTAACATATTTTTGCGAGAGCAAGTACCCCAGCAAATCAGGTCCAATCTTGTTTTCTTAAAGATTTTGACTTAGCTTTATAACTTTAATCATTTTGCTCAGTTTTCCATACTATATCATACAAGTAAATGTTGGATCAGTAATAAATATGATCAGAAACTCAAATAATTTGAGAGTTGGAAAGTAGTTCATATATTGTGAAGTCCAAATCCTTTCATTTTATAGATCATAAAACTGAAGTACAAAAATCATGGACACACTTATTAATATTGATTCATATATTCAGTCAACAAATATTCAATGAGTGCCTGTAATGTTTGCACTGGAGTGTCGCCATGAAGGTGATGAGAAATATTATGATTAGTATTTGCAGGTGGGTGGTGATAAAAGACAGACAACATACAGGAAACAAAAATAAGATAATTACCAAGCAAACAAGATAAGGAAAACAGAAATGAAGAGGATAGTGTGTCAAATAGTCTTTCAAACCTCAGGGATGAGAAATGACAGACCATGTGAAGGGAATGAAAAATAACATTCTTGGCAGAGGACCCAAGACTAAAGACCCAGAATCAAGGATAAAAGCTTGGTCTGTACTAAGAAATCACAGAAGTCAACATAACTGAAGAAATTAGAGTGGTCAAGGTTGGGAATTGTCTAATGTTTGGAATGTAGACTAGGGGCAGATCATGAAAGGCTTTTTAAATGTTTTATTTTAAATAATATCTAGAGATTAGGTTTGTAAACAGGAGAAGGAATCACCAAATTTACATTTTTAAAAGAGTAGCTGTGTATTGAAATGATTTAAGAGTGGCATCACTGGAAATTAGATCAGTTAGGAGACTACTGCAACAATCCAGGTGAAATATCATGGTGACTTGGACCAAATGGGTAACTGTGTAACTTATAAAAGACTGATTGCATTCAAGATATTTTTAAAAGATGGAACCTACAGGATTTACTGATGCATTATATAAATGGTATGAAAAAAAAGATGTGAAAGATAGATTATGATTTTCTGGAAACCCTGAGATGGAGATGAATAAGATCTTGTAGGAATCAAGTGCATTCCTAATACTGAGAAGCCCATTACAGAGTTAAGTGGAGATGACAAGTAAGCAGTTGGACATATGAGCCTCTGTACTGATAGAGGGGAGGGTGCTCAGGCAAAAACCCTGAGATATATTACATTAGAGATTGGCAAGAGAGGAGGTAAAGAAAGGAGACTAAGAAGGAAAAGTTGGTGATGTAGATAGTAGTTAAGTATAGTACCTGTGGAACCAAGAGAAAAAGAGATTTTTTTCAATAGATGAGACTATTGATCTAATAGCATAAAGATTCATTCTGATATTTTAAGTCAAATTCAGTAGATTTGAAAGATAGAAGCCAGATTATAACAGACTGAAGAATACATAGAGGTGAGGATATAGAGACAATGTATGAAGACAGATTTTTTTCAAGAAATATGACGTTAAGAAGGACTAGAGAATTGTGGCCATAACTGAAAAGAATTTTGGATGAAAAGAATGAGAGAAATGTACTTTACACCCAGTTCAGTTCTAATTCTGTTATATCACTGGGCTTCAGGAATAAGTCTTATGTAGTCCGTGGATAAAGAAAATAGTTTCTTATTCTCAGCTTCCCAGTATGTAAATGGAGGAATCATTTATTTGTTGATTCAGTATTTGAGAAGAACCTGTTTTATGCTGACAATGGATTAGTAGAGAGGTACAACCATTCTCAAAAGCTAAAGAGTAGTGAGAAAACTCAGCAAGTAAACGGATGATGTGAACAGCATGGTGTTAAGTATAGACTGGTACTATAATCTATGGGAAAAGGTCCCTAGACTTTGCTGGTTAGGGTGACTTCCTACCAGATGTAAGCAAGTTAAAGTCTGAAGAATTAGGGGGCATTAACCAGGGAAACAATGTATGTGGGCAACAAAGGTAAATATTCAAAAAGACAGGAACAGTGCATAACATGGCCTGGAGGGAGCAATGGGGTTGAATGAATTCCTCCTATTTACATAGCCAGAGAACCAGCTAGAGGGTGAGAAGTGGTGAAAAATGAGATAGTAGAAGGAAACTGCTTGTGTACCTGTGTGTTTCTGGGTTGGGGACATTGAGGTAGCTGTGACTGTGGGCTGGTCCAGTGTGATGGAAAGGAAGAAGGGAAAGAGTCAATATGGAGTGAGACAGAGATAGGGTCATTGTTAAGAGGTTTGGATTTTACACAAAACACCTTTTAAACTAATGTTAAAATAACACCACAACCTCCTTCATTCATAAAATTTTTTGAACTAGCTTTGCAAATGTAAACCACTATGTTAATGTTAACAAAGGCAGAAAACATAGAGGGAGAAACTGGTGTTAAATGTCAAATGCAGAAAATCCCTTATACACTCTTTCTCAACTGGCTCAATATTTGGGAGGTGAAGTAATATTGGCAGGAAATACAGTTTTACTATTTTAATAAAACATAGTAATTTTTCATCTTGTTCATCATTATAGTATTGCATATAGAAATGTATATCACGAAAAGTATATCCAACACCTAAAAACAGTAACCACAGAACATTGTGATTTCTGTATTTCTTCTGGAGAAAACAAAAATACAAAGAGCTTATGTCTTATGGACATTCTTTACTGTTAGGATTTCTACTAATATCTAATATGTTCTTTCTTGTATAATTATTTACTAAAAAATATATTTCACTTAAACCAGACCAAAGTCTATTAAATAAACTATATAAAAATGTATTAAAAACAAACTATAATCTTTCCAAATAATAATCTTCTCCATTCATAGTAGGATATTTTACTTTTACGTATTTCAGTTAGTGCCAGAACTTTCAAAGATGAAAAGAGCCTTAGTGACAAATTCTCTATTTGGAAAAATCAGAGAAATAAAAATAAAACCACCAATCTATTCCTGTTTTTTAGCCATGTCATATAAAAATTATTACCTAACCTAACAACTCAGCAGTGGGTTTTCATCTCTCATAGTAAATTTATCCAAAAGAAGTGACTTCTGCAAACCAGAAAATCTTGAGTTGTTCTTTTCCTATGAAAAATAGAACTTACGTGGTACTAGTTAACCTATATAGAGCTAATTTGAGACTCATTAGAATTCAAAAAATTCTGGAAAAGTTTAGAGAAAGCTTTGTTTTTTTGCATGATGAATATGAAGCTTTAGAAATAAATGTGGAAAAGATTTCATATGCAGCACTTACGGCATCCGTTGAAAGAAACATTTTTATGCTAATGATTCTACTTCAATAGAATTCTGTTTTTTAAAACATTTAGTTATATTACTAAAATGTAAGTTGTTCCTGCATCAACCAATATCCCCAAATTCACAGGATTCAAAACATTCTTTTCTGAGTGATAAATTAGATGTCTTGTCATGTATTTAGATTAAAACATGATAGATTTTATAAATATAATAATAATGTCTTAGGCTGATACTATTTTTAAGACTGTTATGTACATATGTATATGCAAATTATATACATATATGCATAATACATACATGCATACATATATATATGTATAATAGCTACTTTATCTATATTCTTCACAGCAACCCTATGCTGTAGATACAATTATTACTTGTTACTGAGGAAGAAACTGACAGAGAGAGGTTGAGTAGCTGCCTAATATCATGCAGTGTTAAGTTGTGGAAGTAGGGTTGCTTGATAAAATACAGGACACTCAGGTAAATTTGAATTTTAGATAAGTAACAATTTTTTAATATAAATACGTTCTAAATATTCCATTGGATTTAATGAGACTCAAACTATTCTTTGATTATCTGTGACTCAGATTTAACTGGATGTCCTGTACTTTCATTTGCTAAACCTGAAACCCTAGGTGGAACACAGATTTCCTTTTGGTATGTCTGGCCTCAGAGGTTGTGTTCTTTTCCATTATCCTGAATCATTACTCTATGTATCAGATAAGAAACTTGATACAAAAATGAGAGGCAAAGATACATGAAATCAAATACTTGGGTAAGGATAGCTGGAAGACAGAAAATATAGCACAAAAATTCTTCATTTGCACATTCATTATCATCATATTATTGTGATTGTATTCCCTACTGTATATTAAGAGTTCCCTATGCGCCAGCCACCATGCTCTTTTCTCTATACTCATTAATTTATTTAAATATTGCAGATATTATTGCCATTTAACAGTGAGTTTCAGAGAGGTTACGATGCTTTTCCAGTGTCACCCAGTAACTAGGGAGTGGTTTGAATCCAAAGCAGGTGCCCTAATGATGAAACTTAAATTGTAGTTTGTACCATGTAATGCTACTAGCCACTGGTTCTCGAACTTTAGCATACATCAAATCAGCCAACAGAGTAGATCAGAATTACTCAAAGGAGGGCTAGTTAAAACATAGATTGCTGAGCCCCATTCCAATGTTTCTGACTCAGCTTTTCTTGTGTGAAACTTGGGAATTCACATCTCTAACAAGTTCTCAGATGATTCTCTGGTCTGGAGATTACACTCTGAGAAACATCTGCTGTCTGCAATTCTGCCTCAGGGCTTGTCTTAGTCTGTTTTGGCTACCATACAGGATACCATGGACTGGGTTGCTTGTAAACAACAGAATTTATTTTTCACATTTCTGGAGGCAGGGAAATCCAAGGTCAAGATGTTAACCGAATCGGTGTCTGGTGTGAGCCTGCTTCCTGATTCACAGATGGGTGTTCTCTCCTGTTGTGTCCTCCCTGGGGAGCAGCAAAAGAGGTCTTGAACTCTTTATGTGCCTCTTTTGAGGAGGGCACTAATCCCTTTCATGAGGCTCCATCCTCATGACCCAATTGACTCCCAAAGGCCCCACCTCCTAATACCATCACACTGGGGCTTAGATTTCAACATATGAATTTTGAGGGATATCTTCAGTCATAAAAGGGGTTTTTCTATCAACTACCCAAATTTCAACTAAATGAGGGCTAGAAAATAGAAGTTGTAAAAAGAAAATAAATAATACCTTTGAGAAGACACAGAGAAGTAAGATGAACATTTAAAAAGCTACAGTGCATTTACATGGCGTTTTGTGAGAATGTTTAAGTGGGACTCAGAATATCCAAAACACCCAATTTATGGGTGCAAAGGAAATCTAATTGAGGAACTGGGAGGAAATGACTTTATTACCAGTTCTATAAGTCATATTTATAAGCTTCTAGAAAATAATATAGAAAGGCTTAAAGACTATTTTTGGCTGCTAAATTTTCATCAAACTCCCTAATCCAAGAGAATGCAAAGTTGTCTTTCAGGCATAAATCTTTTGAAAAATACAAATGAAAAGAAGAGATGAGCAATGTATTTTATGCTCTTTTGGGTTATTGCCTTAGGCATATGACTACTTGCAGGGTCTAGATTTTAATTCAGCCAATATTCAAAGTTGTTAAAAATTAAAGAAGTAAAAATTATTTCTTAATAGGGAAACAGGCATGTCCTGCAAACAAATAAGCAAAGAAAAAACACTGTTCATGTGAAAATGCTAGAGAATATAGTAACTTAAAGTACTTTTCAGTAAAGCAATCAAATACTAATAATTATAAGCCCAGGTTGTTCTGGGCTATTCAGTAGCTCTCTGTATTTGGATAGATTATCCTACACTTAACAGTTATAGCGCCAAGCTCTTCTTTTATGACGTTCAGTGTACTTGTTTTTATACTATTTATACTTACAAAACTTTGAGGCTTATGCATCCCCTACAATACTTAATCTAATGCCTTGCTCATAATAAATCCTTTAAAGTATATTTAAAACTATCTTGAAGAATGGAAGAGAATTTTAGGGGATTGAGATTTATTTCTGTGTTTTCAGTGTTTGAGTGTGAACTTGTGACATGCGATTGTATTGTACTTTCTTAGTTGTACCAGTAGGATTCAATCAGAGAAAGAGAGCCAGCAGGAGATATATATTAAAAGATTTATTACAAGGAATTAACTTACTTGATTGTTGGGGCCAAGTAGGTATGTCTAAAATCCATAGTGCAGGCTGTCAAGAAGAGCAGGCTGGGACGCAGGGGCATGAGTGCAAGTGCTGAATTTCTTCTTCTTCAGGGAAGCCTAAGTTTTATTTATCATCCAGGAAAATCTCCCATACTTTGAAGGGAATTTATTATGAGCTTTATTAACATGTACAAAATGTTTCCCGAAAAATCTGGTTTAGTATTTGAATTCCTGAGGACTACAGCCCAGCCAAGTTGTCACATTAATCATCACATTAGTATTCTTGTGAGAACTAAAGTAATTATGCCTTGTATAGATTAAATAGAAGAATTTTCCACTATAAAAATGAGGTAGTTGGAACAGATAATTCTTCAAATTCCCTTTCAGCTTTCTATTCGGAAAAGCAGGAACTACCCAAACAGAAAGGACAAGACTTCCCTCCCACATTACAGGTGCGCTGGCTAGACAGGAAGATGAGGATTCAGAATTAAGATGCTGAGAGTTTCAGGGACAATTGTAAAGAAACATTCTTTTAGCCACATTAACTTCATACAGTTATGGACTACTCTTAATAGATATTATAAAACTTCATACAGTAATAATGAACAGGAGCTATTGATAAAAGGGTTAGTAAATAAGCCAATAGAATTTACACTTCTACGTCTCAATTTATAACAAAAGAACCACTGAAGTGCAGTGGAAATGACTGTTAAGTAAATTGCTGAGCCAACAAGATATCCATGTGGAAAACATTACTTTTTGCCCAACTTTGCAAGAAAAACAAAAGTTAATTTCAGGTGAGGTTGCAGGCCTAAATATAAAGGTTAAAGTGATATATAGTCTAGAAGATAATGTAGAAATGATCTGCATAATCTTGGGTTAGGCAATGATTTCTCAACCAAGCCACCAAAAGCATTAACCATAAAGGAAATTGTTTTCAAATTGAAATCCATTAAAATTAAGCTCCTCTGTTCATCCAAAGAGTATCATTAAAAGAGAAAAAAGACAATTCACAGAATGGAAGAAAATATTAGCAATATGGAAAGTAACTTGTTTCTCAAATACATGTGCTTGTTTATATGTATATACTACTATAAATCAATATAAAGAGAGTAAGCAGAAGAAAAATGGACAGAACCTGAAACAACATTTTGTAAAAGATTATAACCAAAAGGCCAACGAATGTGAAAATATTCTGACCATTATTATTACCAGGGCAATACAAATTAAAGCAACAATGTGATACCATTATTCACTTGCTAGAATAAGTGAAACATTTAAAAAGGAAAAAATCCTGTGTTGGAGAGCATGGAGAGCATGAAGAGCAATTGCCAATGCTCATGCGTTGCTGGTAGAATTGTAAATTGTATGACCGCTTTGGAAGTCTCTTTGACAGTACCTAATAGGCTCAGTTTATATGTGTGCTCTGTGAACTATCAATTCAACTAGTAGGTGTTGACTCAGCAGTACTATGTGCACCAAAATGTATGTATCAGAATGTTTATACCACCTTTATTCATAATAGCCAGAAATGCAGAAGAAACTAATGATCTATCTAAAGTATAAATAAATTGAGCAATAACCTGGGTTATAGAATGGCAAACTACACAGCAAAGGCATCACAGGTTCACTGAACAATAAGGATAAGAGAGCCAGACACAAACACAAATACACACCCAAATACTACTGTGTGAGTTCACTTGTATGAAATTTAAAAACAGGTGAAACTGATCTTGGGTGATAGAAGGCAGTATAGTGGATTCCTCTGGGTGGGGATTTATGAGGGGGCATGATTACACTTCTGAGGAATCCATCATGTTCTACTCCTTGAGCTGGGCTGTAGTCATGAGTGTATTTACTTTTTGAAAAATTATCACTGTTTTCCTCAGTTTGTTCACTTCTTGTTATGTATGTTTTACTTAAGTTAAAAACGTTGGCTTTTAAAATTTTAGAGATGAAGTGACTGTAGTTCAAAGATGACTTTGAAGTTTTAAGATTGGATGACAAGGGAGAAGAAAATGCTAATATTTAGAAAAAAAGAACATCAGCAATGGATATGGCTTAATCCAATATTTGTTAAATTCAGATAATATGCTCTGACAACAAAATCACTTTGTTTTTGCCTTTGTAGAAGCAATATGCTTAAGCCCTAAGTTCATTTACATTTTAAAAAGTAAAAAATATGCCACATCAGTTACTTAACCAGATTTGAATCTTAATTCCTAGCTACACTGAGGGTGCAAGTGAAGGAAATCTGAGGAAGCTACCACGTATTGAGTGTTTGTTGTGTAACAGGAAGCTCATAAAGGTTATTTGACTTCATTATCCTTTCAATAATACTGTGAGAAAGAAAGACAGTAGAGACAGAGAGAGAGAGAGGAAGAGAGGGAGGGGAGATTTCAAAAGAGACAGAAGGTAAAAGGATGTTAACCTGGGCCTTTCTAGGTACTGAACATCCTTCTTTCACTACACCATTTATAGAATTTCATTGTGCTTTTAGAGCCTATGCCATTTGTATTAATTGTAATCTCATAAAATATGTAGGGATTTTTTTGGTTCAGTATTATAAGTGATTGATGTCTGTTAATACAATCTAGATAAATTGCAGACCTGAAGCTAATCATTCACATTTTATGTTTTAAGTTATATAGATGCTGTATTTTGTGTAATGCTTATAATTCAAAATGACAAGAGGATTCAGTATATACTATAGTAAGCAGAATAACTCCCTGCTGCCCCAAGTCAAAAGATGTCCACATCCTAATCCCTGAAACCTAGGAGTATGCAACTTTACAGTGTAAAAGGTACTTTGTAGATGTGATTATGCTTAGGATCTTGAGATGGGGAATTGTCCTGGATTTTGTGTTGGGCCCAATGTAATCCTTGGGTCCATGTAAGAGTGAGGCAGGAGGGTCAGATTCAGAGAAGGCAATGTGACAACCAAAGCAGAGGCCACAGTGACATGAGAAAGGGGCTAAGAGCTAAGCAATATAGGTGGCCTCTAGAAGCTAATAAACCTGAAGGAATGCATTCAGTGTTTTCAGTAGGAAGACAGCCTTGCCATCCCATTTTAGACTTCCCACCTCGAAAAATGTAAGGTAATAAATATATGTTGTTTTCATCCAGCAATGGCAATAAGTACATATCTATCAATAATCACCCTAAATGTAAATGGACTGAATGCACCAATCAAAAGACACAGAGTAACAGAATGGATAAAAAAGCAAGACCCATCTATATGCTGCCTACAAGAAACTCACCTCAAATCCAAAGATATACACAGACTAAAAGTGAAGGAATGGAAAAAGATATTTCATGCAAACAACAAGGAGAAAAAAGCACGTGTTGCGGTACTTGTATCAGACAAAATAGACTTCAAAACGAAGAAAGCAGCAAGAGATAAAGAAGGACATTACATAATGATAAAGGGGTCAGTCCAACAAGAAGATATAACCATTATAAATATATATGCACCCAACACAGGAGCGCCACCATATGTGAAACAAATACTAACAGAATTAAAGGAGGAAATAGACAGCAATGCATTCATTTTAGGAGACTTCAACACACCACACACTCCACAGGACAGATCAACCAGACAGAAAATAAGTAAAGACACAGAGGCACATAACAACACACTAGAACAGATGGACCTAACAGATGTCTACAGAGCTCTACACCCAAAAGCAACAGGATACACATTCTTCTCAAGTGCACATGGAACATTTTCCAGGATAGACCACATACTAGGCCACAAAAAGAACCTCAGTAATTTCAAAAATATTGAAATCCTACCACCCGACTTCTCAGATCACAAAGGTATAAAACTAGAAATAAATTTTAGAAAGAAATCAAAAAGGCTCACAAATACATGGAGACTTAACAACACTCTCCTAATTAATCAATGGGTTAACGACCAAATCAAAACAGAAATCAAAGAATATATGGAGACTAATGACAACAACAACACAAAGCCACAACTTCTGTGGGACGCAGCAAAGGCAGTTCTAAGAGGAAAGTATATTGCAATCCAGGCCTATTTAAAGAAGGAAGAACATTCCCAAATGAATAGTCTAAAGACACAATTAATGAAATTGGAAAAAGAAGAACAAATGAGGCCCAAAGTCACCAGAAGGAGGGACATAATAAAGATCAGAGAAGAAATAAATAAAATTGAGAAGAATAAAACAATAGAAAAAATCAATGAAACCAAGAGCTGCTTCTTTGAAAAAATAAACAAAATAGATAAACCCCTAGCCAGACTCATTAAGAGAAAAGGAGAATCTACACACATAAACAGAATAAGAAATGAGAAAGGAAAAATCACGACGGACCCCACAGAAATACAAAGAATTATAAGAGAATATTATGAGAATCTATATGCTAACAAGCTGGAAAACACAGAAGAAATGGACAACTTCTTAGAAAAATACAACCTTTCAAGACTGACCAAGCAAGAAACAGAAAAACTAAACAGACCAATCACCAGCAACGAAATTGAATCGGTAATCAAAAAACTACCCAAGAGCAAAACCCCCGGGCCTGATGGATTCACCTCTGAATTCTACCAGACATATAGAGAAGAAATAACACCCATTCTCCTTAAAGTTTTCCAAAAAATAGAAGAGGAGGGAATACTTCCAAACTCATTCTATGAAGCCAGCATCACTCTAATACCAAAACCGGGCAAAGACCTCACCAAAAAAGAAAATTACAGACCAATATCCCTGATGAACGTAGATGCAAAAATACTCAACAAAATATTAGCAAACTGAATTCAAAAATACATCAAGAGGATCATACGCCATGATCAAGTGGGATTCATCCCAGGGATGCAAGGATGGTACAACATTCGAAAATCCATCAACATTATCCACCACATCAACAAAAAGAAGAACGAAAACCACATGATCATCTCCATAGATGCTGAAAAAGCATTTGACACAATTCAGCATCCATTCCTGATTAAAACTCTCAACAAAATGGGTATAGACGGCAAGTACCTCAACATCATAAAGGCTATATATGACAAACCCACAGCTAACATCATACTTAACAGTGAGACGCTGAAAGCTTTTCATCTAAGATCAGGAACAAGACAGGGATGCCCACTCTCTCCACTGTTATTCAACATAGTACTGGAGGTCCTAGCCACAGCAATCAGACAAAACAAAGACACACAAGGCATCCAGATTGGTAGAGAAGAAGTCAAATTGTCACTATTTGCAGATGACATGATACTGTACATAAAAAAACCCTAAAGACTCCATTCCAAAACTACTGGAACTAATATCTGAATTCAGCAAAGTTGCAGGATACAAAATTAACACACAGAAATCGGTTGCTTTCCTATACACTAATGATGAACTAACAGAAAGAGAAATCAGAAAAACAATTCCATTCACAATTGCATCAAAAAGAATAAAATACCTAGGATTAAACCTAATGAAGGAAGTGAAAGGCCTGTACTCTGAAAACTACAAGACACTCTTAAGAGAAATTAAAGAGGACACTAACAAATGGAAGTGCATCCCATGCTCTTGGCTAGGAAGAATAAATATTGTCAAAATGGCTATACTACCTGAAGCAATCTACAGATTCAATGCAATCCCTATCAAACTACCAACAGCTTTCTTCAATGAACTGGAACAAATAATTCTAAAATTCATATGGAACCACAAAAGACCCCAAATAGCCAAATCAATCCTGAGAAGGAGGAATAAAACAGGGGGAATTACACTCCCTGACTTCAAGCTCTACTACAAAGCCACAGTAATCAAGGCAATTTGCTATTGGCTCAAGAACAGACCCACAGACCAGTGGAACAGAATAGAAAATGCAAACATTAACCCAAACATATACAGTCAATTAATATTTGATAAAGGAGCCTTGGATATACAATGGGGAGATGACATCCTCTTCAGCAACTGGTGTTGGAAAAACTGGACAGCTACATGTAAGAGAATGAAACTGGACTACTGTCTAGCCCCATACACAAAGGTAAACTCAAGGTGGATCAAAGTCCTGAATGTAAGTCATGAAACCATAAAACTCTTAGAAAAAAACATAGGCAAAAATCTCTTGGACATAAACATGAGCAACTTCTTCATGAACATATCGCCCCTGGCAAGGAAAACAAAAGCAAAAATGAACAAGTGGCACTATATCAAGCTGAAAAGCTTTTGTACAGCAAAGGACACCATCAGTAGAACAAAAAGACATCCTACTGTATGGAAGAATATATTCATAAAAGACATATCTGAAAAAGGGTTGACATCCAAAGTATATAAAGAACTCATGCACCTTAACAAACAAAAAGAAAATAATCCAATTAAAAAATGGGCAGAGGACATGAATAGACACTTCTCTAAAGAAGAAATTCAGATGGCCAAGAGGCACATGAAAAGATGCTCCACATCGCTAATCATCAGAGAAATGCAGATTAAAACCACAATGAGATATCACCTCATACCAGTGAGGATGGCCAACATCCAAAACACAAACAACAGCAAATGTTGGTGAGGATGTGGAGAAAAGGGAACCCTGCTACACTGCTGGTGGGAATGAAAATTAGTTCAACCATTGTGGAAAGCAGTATGGAGGTTCCTCAAAAAACTCAAAATAGAAATACCATTTGACCTAGGAATTCCACTCCTAGGAATTTACCCTAAGAATGCAGCAGCCCAATTTGAAAAAGACAGATGCACCACTATGTTTATTGTAGAACTATTTACAATAGCCAAGCAATGGAAGCAACCTAAGTGTCCATCAGTAAATGAATGGATAAAGAAGATGTGGTACATATACACAATGGAATATTATTCAGCCATAAGAAGAAAACAAATCCTACCATTTGCAACAACATGGATGGAGCTAGAGGGTATTATGCTCAGTGAAATAAGCCAAGCCGAAAAAGACAATTATCAAATGATTTCACTCATATGTGGAGTATAAGAACAAAGAAAAAATACTGAAGGAACAAAACAGCAGCAGACTCACAGAACCCAAGAACGGACTAATAGTTACCAAAGGGAAAGGGACTGGGGAAAATGGGTGGGAAGGGAGGGATAAGAGGGATAAAGGGGCATTACGATTAGCAGATGTAGTGTTGGGGGGGCACGGGGTGGGCTGTACAACTCAGAGAAGACACGTAGTGATTCTATAGCATCTCACTACGCTGATGGACAGTGACTGTAATGGGGTTGGTGGGGGGGACCTGATGAAGGGGTAGTTTAATCACCATAATATTTCACATGTAATTGTAGATTAATGATAATAAAATAAATTATATTAATAAAAATAAAATAAAATAAAAAAGAAAATAAATCGCCACATTACAAAAAAAAATTGCAATTATTTTAGAAAAAGCAGTTACACAAAGCCCCTAAATCCGTCAGTAAAGGTTAAAAGATTCTTACCTAGCTTCCTACCTCACAGAACCCTGGTATACTTCAGAATAACTTTAAAACCATTTGCATAGGATACCAAAAAAAAAAAAAGGAATTGCAAGATTTGTACTCTTTAATGGCATAGCAGTTTCAAAATCATGACTTGTTCTTTTATGTTTTTGTTTTTTGGTGTTATACCAACGGACCACAAAAACTGTAACCACTAAGTACTACAACTGAAAGGGCTGCTTTCCCTTGCAAATGATGAAACAATGCAGTGTGTCAGTAGGCATGGCTAATGATAGCCAGCGTAGCCATACCCAGACCATCAGTAATTAAATACGGATCTATGTCCACCCTGACATCTCTACTGTTACCACCCAGTTCAACTTGAATCCTAATGGGTCTTCCTGAGCTTGCTTTTGCTCTCCTCCAGGCTACTCTTGACTCTGGCTACAGAATGCTCTTTAAGAAGTATGACCTAGATGGTGCCTGATTGCTATTTAAAACTCTCCAAGGCTTTCCTTTTTTTGTAGATAAAGGCCACTGTTATTAACCAAATTATAAATGTGGCTTCTGTGCCTTCACCCTATATGGTTGATGCCTCTCCCACCAGCCCCATTTCAAGGCTTTTGTCTCTAACGATGGTGGTGGATTTTCTCCCTGGGGTCTTGTACATTTTATTCATCTGTTTGCATAGGCATGTTCTGCTGCCTGCACGCTGACCCCTCTAATCACCTAGTTAATTTTTACTCATCTTTCTGTACTCAACTCAAAAGGCATATTTTCTGGGAAACAATTTTTTTTTTTACATTAACCCAGATTGGACCAGTCTTTCTTGTTACAATCTTTCAGAACACCTTGAACTTTCTTTCACAGGATTTAACAAATTGTAATTATGTAATTAATTGTGGAATTCATTACTTTAATTTTGCCTGCTTTCTGTGCTAGAACATAAGCTCTATCCATTCAGATAGTTTGTCATGAATACAGCTTGATCTCAACATTAATGTGTTGCGGGTGTAGTTATCCATTCATATTTGTTTAATTAATAAATTCATGAAAGGTTTTGAGCCAGAGGACCCTAAATTCAGACCCCAGTTCTACCCATTTCTAAATTTTTCTCATTATGTACCTTCTTTGTGTCTCATTTTTATTATCTATAAAATGTGGGCAATGACACCTTCCTCAAGCAGTTTTTGTGAGTGTTGAGCATAATATAGGTAAAGTGCTTGGCACATAATAGGTACTTGGTAAGTATTAGTGCTCATAAAAATAACATTTCATCATCAATTACCTTAACCCACAGCTGTCTTAGCCCTGATATTCCCTGTGTGGTCAGTGATCCCCAGGAGATGCAGAGTTTCCAGGCCTACCCTAGACCCACTGGATCAGCGTCTGATTTTGAGCAAGATCCATAGGTGATTCTCCCCTTAAATTTGAGAACCGCTGTATCTAGATTTCAGTTGATTTTGCACAGTTTGAGGAGACCTCTAGAGAGTTTTATTTAGTATCTGATCTAATTGGATAAAATGGAAAGGAGGCTGAGAATCCTTCCATTATTAATGAAGGCTTACTTTGTCTTTGAGCTGCCATTCTTTATTAAAAAGTACCTGCTTGAAATGGATCTGTTGTGCAATGGCTGAGTAATTTGCAGTCCCATAGCTTGCTTCCTGGTTGAGGAACATTGACTTCCTAAGGAGCAGTTGTACTTCTCTTTCTTTTCCTGCAGTGTGTCTGTAAGGATAACATGAAACGATGCAGCTCAAGCAGACTTCATCACCAGCCAAGCTCCTTGTGGGATGACTGCCCAAATCAATAGCCTAGGTAGTGCAATTACCACCTAACTAATTGTATCCAAGTTTCCCTGAGATGAAATAAGCCAGATTTCATTGTTGTGATAGAAACAATATTGTGAAAGAATGAGACCCAAGTGTCTGGAAATTAAGGAAGATTGTCAGAGAAATTTAGTAGGGTGAATGGATGGGGCATTTCTTTTTATTATTCAACTAAGTGTCATATAGTAATTTCTTTCCAGTTTTTATCTCAAAGGTATTGGTCTGCATCTTGTCTTGCTTAGCATCCCCGCAGAGCTGAGTCAAGAACTAAAGTTCCTTTGAAGCTAATGGGAGCTCTGTGCTCAGATTAGCTCTACAGGGTTTGTGCAGTAAAGCAAGAAGCAGGCCCTTTATTTATATTAGTGTTTGTGTAATCACAGGGGGAAACAACCGTTCCTCAGAAGGATGACTCTTATAGCAATGGGGATATGTGCAGTTTTAAGTCTGCTTTAGTTCCCCCCTACCCTTTTGATCATTTATTCAGTTCTAACAATGTTTTTTTTGGAATTTGAATGCTTACCTTAATCGTAAGAACATTGGACAAATAGCCAGGAGTCTTACATTCTGGTCCCATCCCTGGTACTCACGGGGAGCAGTGTATCCTTAGGGAAACTACCTTACCTCTCTGGGCTCTGGGGAAACTGGATTAGATAGTCTATAAAGTGCTTCCAGAGGAAACTTATGTTTCAAGATATTAATTAAAAAGGAAGAAAAGGTGTTTAGAGAAGTTTTCTTACTACACAATCCAAAGATGGGGTTCAGGAAATTCGTGAAATAATGAATTGTCTGTGTTTGCTTATATTCATTCATGGAGAAGGTTTTCATTAAATTCTTGAATGTGTCTATGACCCTGAATTGCAGAAAGACTATCACAGGAGCACCAATTAAGTTAAGAGTACCTATTTGAAAAGTAGCTTAACATGATCACCAAAGATATACTTCTTTTTATTTCTTAAATAAAATATTAACATCATTTTCTAAAATTTTAATACTTCTGATACAATATAAACATACATGATACACACACACACACACACACACACACACACACACACACACACACACACACCTGGGATAATTTATCCTCTGCTTGGCTAATTCTATGAATTGGTTTTTATTCAAGCCAATTAAAAACCAATTCAAACAGTGTTAAAATACTACTTTGGAGGCAACTCGGCAGTCATGGAAAATTAAAGAAATATTTAAAAACCAATCAGCTTCTACAGCAAAACCCTATGTAAGTTTTAAATAATAGTGCTGCTGTAAATGAATGATTTTAAAGGTGTTATTTACAACTGAAGGATCTTGGCAATTGCTTTAGATTTATTTCTTCATATTCTTCCAAAATTTAATTCTATCAAATACCATACATATTCTTGAAGAAGTATGATTTGCCACAGTAAAGTCTCTTTTGTTTACTCTGTCATTTGACAGAGAATATGTAAGGCACACATGTCTCTGCAAGTTCATTTGCTTTTCATATGTCTTCCTAGATACCATTATCTGAGATCAGATTCAGCTCTATGAATAAGTTTTGGGCCACATAATTATTTTGAACGTGTTAAGTACATTTCACATAAAATTTTTGCAAATAAAGTGACACTAGCATTGTGTAAAATTCTATCTTTCTGGGCTTCTTGTTTTAATCTATATTTTACTTGGGTGATAAGTAGGGAGATTTTGGGCTTTCAGTACATACTGCCTCATGGTTTTATTTTAAAAACTGCATCTTTAAATCAAGATGGAACAGATGGAAGCATCATTGCTTAAACAAACGACTACACATTACTTCAGGGCAGAAACTCAGAATCATAGTATTGACAAAGAATTTAAAAATCTTCCATAAAATCTTAATTGTCTCCTCAGTTGAAATCCAATTACATTCAGAGATTTGCTTTATAAAATAAAAGAGTAGTTTTCTCATGTCTTGTTCCTACTCTTCTTTATCTCTTCTAATGTAAAAGCAAATAATCACCATCTCTTCAGCTTCCAATGAATATTCTCATCTATTTGCTGGGGGATAGATTTTAATGGTGGCTGATGGTTAGGATTTTTGTTCTAATTTTTTAACCAGTTTTACTACATGGGAGCCACTTTTGTAACTCCCAGAAAACCATGAACATGACTCTTCTCCCTGGGAAAACAATGATGGTGAGGTATGGGGACTCCAGAGGCAAATGTTTTGGACCCAGGGAATGCATGCTCTTTCTTAAGGATACTTCATTTTTCAGAGGTGAGTTTAAATGAGCCCATGTAACATCTGAGGGACAGAAATGGAACCCCACCTTCATCTACTGATACACTTTGCAGTAAATTGTATCTCACCCTTTACTCAATATCTCAGCTGAATCAGGTTCAAGATCTAATTTCTTTGGGGACAAAGAAGACAATTGGAATTTTTTCTTAGCTGGTTTAATTTAGAGTTTAGACTTTGCTGATCATTTTCTTTGACTGATAATGAAAGTTACTGGCACATTTCCCAGTAGAGTTATCTATAAATAAAGTTGCATACTAGTTTGGTCAAAAACAGAGTAGAGCCTGTGGCCAATAGTTGAAATGCCTGCTGGGGGAGATCTGGGCTGCTCTAGGAAACGGAGCAGTTAGAGGCCCCTCAGTGCAGCTTTGGGATGGTAACATGCCCACATTAAAGTGTGTGTAATTAATATTCTTTTATATATAAAGGAATGTCCTCTTCTGAGGACAATCTTCCTTCTAATACTTAATTAGCTGTTTGATTAAAAATGTTGATACCTGTTTGATCAATTGATGAATTATAATTTAACAAGAATTAACTCCCATTTTCTGGATATGTGCCTATTGATGGGAACAGAACAAGACAGCAAAGGTCCTGTAATCATTGAGTTTATTGTTTTAAATTTTTGGTTTATTTTTGTGTTTGAATAGATGAAATAGGCACCACACAAATAATGAAAATAAGCATCATAAGTGCTATAGAGACAAAAGTATAGAAACTCCTCCTGGGCTACTCCTCTCTTCTGTAATTTGCTGCCTTCTCTATTTGACTGAATTCTAGTCAACCTTCAGGTCTCACGGTCAGCGTTATTCTCTCAGCAAAACAGCTTCCTACATTGAATAACCATCATAGCCTGTATCTTTCTTTGATAATCAGTTAAGACATTGTTATTTCTATCATTGTATATGTGGGGTTTAGTACCTCTTTTATTGCACTAGATTTTAAGTTCTGTAAGAGCAGGAACCTAACCTCTTTGTCCTTTTTCACATATGAGTGTCTCGTTTCATATATGTCTAGAAAATAGCAATAATATTAAAAAGGTAATGTTTCATGTATGCTGTGTTGGGCAGTGTTTTATATTCAAATGCATTTACTAACTTTCAAAACCTTTTTGAGCTAAGTACCATAATATCTCCCATTTTATAGATGAAGAAACTGAGGTAAGGAGAACTTAAAAACAGGCATACCTCAGAGATATTGTTCAGTTCCAGGCCACTGAAATAAAGCAAATATCAGAATAAAGCAAGTCAGATGAGTTTTTTGGTTTCCCAGTGCACATAACAGTTATGTTTACACTATACTGTAGTCTGTTAAGTGTGCAATAGCATTATGTCTATACAACAATGTACGTAACCTTAATTGTAAAATACGTTACTGCTAAAAAATTGCTAACCATCATCTGAATTTTCAGCAAGCTGCAATCACTGATCACAGATCACCATAACAAATAATAATAATAAAGTTGGCAATGTTGTAAGAATTACCAAAATGTAACATAGAGACAGGAAGTGAGCAAATTATATTGGAAAAATGGCATCAATAGATTTCCTTGACACAGGATTGTCACAAAGCTTCTATTTGTAAAAACTGCAGAATCTGTGATGTTGCAACAAAGCAAAGTATCATAAAACAAGATGACTTCTACAGGCTTCTACAGCTGCTCAGGGGCTAAGCCTGGATTTAAATCTAGGCATTGTTGCTTCAGGATTGTGCTCTTAACCATTTTGTTATGCTCCCTTTCTGGTAACTTTTTATTAAATGAATGAATGAATGAAGTAAACCAATGCCAGAGTGCCTAACCTACTTTAGAAGTCCTGAATAGTCCTCTGAAGAAGTGAGAGAAGAAATGAGATTTTGGATTAAAGATGGCGGCATGAGAGGCGAGACAGAGGCTTCCTCCTAAAACCGCATATAATATGAAAATATAACTACTACAAATACTCTTGAAAGAGCAACAGGAGAGAGGACGGCAACAAACTGCATACACCTGGAGACAAGAGCAGACCTCATGGAACAGGGTAACGTACTAAAGCTGTGGTCCTACGGGATCCAAGTCCTTCCCCCACCCCAGCTCACGAGCAGGAGGAACAGGAACAGAGCAGGGAGGGAGTGGAGATCTGGGACTGCTGAATACCTAACTCTGGAGATCTGCTCTGGGAGCACAAACCTACATTTCATGGTGCTTGCATGATACTAATACTTGCATGTAATTAGGGGGTTGGAAAGCTAAGATAGGCAGAATTCCTGGAGAGACTAAGATTCCAGCTGCTTGTGGAAAGCAGGGATCCATATCCAGCTACTCTGCGACAAAAGAAAGGCGGGCAGTCTGAGAGACTTCCTAAGAAGCCCTTAGCAAGAGGGCTGCTAAAGGGGCAAAGATTACACAGAGCTTACGGCTCAGGAGAAAGGACAGGTAGACAAAATTGTCTGGGTGCACTCTGCCCAGCAGACTGGGAGTTTTCACGGTCTTCAGGTGCTCCAGCTCCCTGGCTGCCTACACAGCTCCAAGAACCCCTTCTGGGACAGGCAGACTAGTGCACCTTTCTCCTGGCCAGCCCCACTGGGCTTGCAAACCGGGAAATCCTTCCCTGGTGTTAGGCCAGCAGTAGAGAAGATCTGTCTACAGCAACTAAAAACGCAAAGCACAGAGGCTTATACCTGTGGGCTCGGCCCACTGGTTCAGGCAATGGAGACACGCATAGCAGCCGGGAAGCAGGAAACAGCTCTTTCCTCCCCCCAGGCACCAATACCACTCCCCTGCAAACCCTGGCATTGCTTCAGGGCTGAGCAGCTCCAGAGAGTAGAGCTTCTGGGCACTAGAGGTCACCATACACAAATATGAAATGCCAAAGGAACCTGGTCCAGAGTAAAATTATGAACACAACTCCTGAGAAAGATTTTGATGATATGGACCTTATGACTCTCCCTGAAAGGGAGTTCAAAATAAAAATCATTAACATGCTCATGGAGGTACAGAAAGATATTCAAGAACTCAGGAATGAATTCTGGTCAGAGATCCAATCATTGAAGAGCACAATGGATGGTATTAAAAGCAGACTGGATACGGTGGAGGAGACGATAAATGAAATAGAAACTAGAGAAGAGGAATACAAAAAAGCTGAGGCACAGAGAGAAAAAAGGATCTCTAAGAATGAAAGAATATTGAGAGAACTGTGTGGCCAATCCAAACGGAACAATATTCACATTATAGGGGTACCAGAAGAAGAAGAGAGAGAAAAAGGGATAGAAAGTGTCTTTGAGGAGGTGATTGCTGAAAACTTCCCCAATCTGGGGAAGGAGATAGTCTCTCAGGTCATGAAGGTATGCAGATCTCGAACACAAGGGACTCAAGGAAGACAACACCAAGACACATAATAATTAAAATGGCAAAGATCAAGGATAAGGAAAGACTATTAAAAGCAGCTAGAGAGAGAAATAAGATCACATACAACTGAAAACCCATCAGGCTATCATCAGACTTCTCAGCAGAAACCTTACAGGCCAGAAGGGAGTGGCATGATGTATTTAATGCAATGAAACAGAAGGGCTTTGAACCAGGAATACCTTATACAGCAAGACTATCATTTAAATTTGAATGAGGGATTAAACAATTTCCAGATAAGCAAAAGCTGAGAGAATTTACCTCCCACAAACTATCTCTGCAGTGTATTTTGGAGGGACTGCTATAGATGGAAGTGTTCCTATGGTTTAATAGCTGACACCAGAGGTAATAAAAGACAGTAAAGGAAATATAACAGGTAATTACTAAGAAAATGCAAAATTAAATTAACTATCCCCAAAGTCAATCAAGGGATAGACAAACAGTACAGAATATGATACCTAATGTATAAAGAATGGAGGAGGAAGAAAAAGGAGGAGGGAAAAAAGCAAAAAAAACCCAAAAAAAGAACCTTTAGATTGTGTTTGTAATAGCATATTAAGTGAGTTGTTAGACTTTCAGATAGTAGGGAAGTTAACCTTGAACCTTTGGTAACCACGAATCTGAAGCCTGCAATGCCAATAAGTATATACCTATCGATAATCACCCTAAAATGTAAATTGACTGAATGCACCAGTCAAAAGACATAGAGTCACTGAATGGATAAAAAAACAAGACCCATCTATATGCTGCCTTCAAGAGACTCACTTCAAACCCAAACACATACACAGACTAAAAGTGAGGGGATGGAGAAAGACATTTCACAACTAATAGGGAGAAAAAAGCAGGAGTTGCAGTACTTATATCAGAGAAAATAGACTTCAAAACAAAGAAAGTCACAAAGACAAAGAAGGACGTTACAAAATGATAAAAGGGTAAATCCAACAAGAAGATATAACCATTATAAATATCTATGCACCCAACACAGGAGCTCCTACATATGTGAAACAAATACTAACAGAATTAAAGGGGGAAATAGAAAGCAATGCATTCATTCTAGGAGACTTCAACACACCACTCACTCTGAAGGACAAATCAACCAGACAGAAAATAAGTAAGAAGACAGAGGCATTGAACAACACATTAGAACAGATGGACCTAACAGACATCTACAGAACTCTACACCCAAAAGCAGCAGAATACACATTCTTCTCAAGTGCACATGGAACATTTTCAAGAATAGATCGTATACTAGGCCACAAAAAGAACCTCGGTAAATTCAAAAAGATTGAAATTGTACCAACCAGCTTCTCAGACCACAAAGGAATGAAACTAGAAATGAATTATGCAAAAAAAAGAAGAATCCCACAAACACATGGAGGTTTAATGACATGCTCCTAAATAATCAATGGATCAATGACCAAATAAAAACAGAGATCAAGCAATATATGGAGACAAATGACAACAATAATTCAACACCACAAAATCTGTGGGACACAGCAAAGGCTGTGCTAAGAGGAAAGTATATTCCAATACAGGCCTACCTCAGGAAAGAAGAACATTCCCATATGAGCAGTCTAAACACACAATTAATGAAACTAGAAAAAGAAGAACAAATGAGACCCAAAGTCAGTAGAAGGAGGGACATAATAAAGATTAGAGCAGAGATAAATAAAATCGAGAAGAATAAAACAATAGAAAGGATCAAGGAAAGCAAGAGCTTGTTCTTCGAGAAAATAAACAAAATCGATAACTCCCTAGTCAGACTTATCAAGAAAAAAAGAGTCTACACACATAAACAGAATCAGAAATGAGAAAGGAAAAATCACTACGGACAGCACAGAAATGCAAAGAACTATTAGAAAATACTATGAAAAATTATATGCTAACAAGCTGGATAACCTAGAAGAAATGGACAACTTTCTAGAAAAATATAACCCTCCAAGGCTGACCCAGAAAGAAACAGAAAATCTCAACAGACCAATTACCAGCAACGAAATTGAACTGGTAATCAAAAACCTGCCTAAAAACAAATGCCTGGACCAGATGGATTCACCGCTGAATTTTATCAAACATTTAGTGAAGACCTAATACCCATCCTCCTTAAAGTTTTCCAAGGAGTAGAAAAAGAGGGAATACTTCCAAACTCATTCTATGAGGCCAGCATCACTCTAATACCAAAACTGGGCAAAGACACCACACACAAAAAAAGAAAACTACACTCCAATATCCCTGATGAACATAGACGCAAAAATACTCAACAAAATATTAGCAAACCGAATTCAAAAGTACATGAAAAGGATCATCCATGATGATCAAGTAGGATTTGTTCCAGGGATGCAAGGATGGTTCAGCATTAGAAAATCCATCAACATCATCCACCACATCAACAGAAAGAAGGACAAAAACCACATGATCATGTCCATAGATGCTGAAAAAGCATTTCACAAAATTCAACATCCATTCATGATAAAAACTCTCAACAAAATGGGTATAGACGGCAAGTACCTCAACATAATAAAGGCTATATTTGACAAAACCCACAGCAAACATTATACTTAACAGCGAGAACCTAAAAGCTTTTCCTTAAAGATCGGGAACAAGACAAGGATGCCCACTCTCTCCACTTCTATTCAACATAGCACTGGAGGTCCTAGCCATGGCAGTCAGACAACACCAAGAAATAAAAGACATCCAGATTGGCATGGAAGAAGTTAAACTGTCCCTGTTTGCGGATGACATGATATTGTACATAAAAAACCCTAAAGAATCCACTCCAAAACTACTTGATCTAATATCTGAATTCAGCAAAGTTGAGGGATACAAAATTAATGCGCAGAAATCTATGGCATTCCTATACACTAGCAATGACCTAGCAGAGAGAGAAATCAGGAAAATAATTCCATTCAAAGTTGCATCAAAAAGAATAAAATACCTAGGAGTAAACCTAACCAAGGAAGTGAAAGACCTACACTCTGAAAAATACAAGACACTCTTGAGAGAAATTAAAGAAGATACCAATAAATGGAAACACATCCTGTGCTCATGGATAGGAAGAATTAATATTGTCAAAATGGTCATCCTCCCTAAAGCAATCTATAGATTCAATGCAATTCCTATCAAAATACCAGCAGCATTTTTCAACAAACTAGAGAAAATCATTCTAAAATTCCTATGGAACCACAAAAGACCCGAATAGCCAAAGCAATCCTGAGAAGGAAGAATAAAGCTGGGGGGATTATGCTCCCCAACTTCAAGCTTTACTACAAAGCCACAGTACTCAAGACAATTTGGTACTGGCACAAGAAGAGACCCATAGACCAATGGAACAGACTAGAGAGCCCTGAACAAACCCAACCATATATGGTCGATTAATATATGATAAAGGAGCCATGGACATACAATGGTGAAATGACAGCCTCTTTAACAGCTGGTGTTGGTAAAACTGGACAGCTACATGCAAGAGAATGAAACTGGATTATTGTTTAACCCCATACAGAAAAGTAAACTCTAAATGGATCAATGACCTGAATGTAAGTCATGAAACCATAAAACTCCTAGAAGACAACATAGGCAAAAATCTCTTGAATATAAGCATGAACAACTTCTTCCTGAATGCATCTCCTCAAGCAAGGGAAACAAAAGCAAAAATGAACTCATGGGACTACATCAAACTAAAAAGTTTCTGTACAGCAAAGGACACCATCAACAGAACAAAAAGGCATCCAACAGTATGGGAGAATATGTTTGTAAATGATATATCCGACAAGGAGTTTACATCCAAAATATATAAAGAATTTACACGCCTCTACACCCCAAAAGCAAATAACCCAATTAAAAATGGGCAGACGATATGAAGAGACAGTTTTCCAAAGAAGAAATTCAGATGGTCAACAGACACATGAAAAGATGCTCCACATCACTAATCATCAGGGAAATGCAAATTAAAACCACAATGAGATACCACCTCACACCAGTAAGGATGGCCAGCATCCAAAAGACTAAGAACAACAAACGCTGGCAAGGATGTGGAGAAAGGGATCCCTCGTACACTGCTGGTGGGAATGTAAGCTCGTACAACCATTGTGGAAAGCAATATGGAGGTTCCTCAAAAAACTAAAAATACAAATACCATTTGACCCAGGAATCCCACTACTTGGAATTTACCCAAAGAATACAACTTCTCAGATTCAAAAAGATATATGCACCCCTATGTTTATCACAACAGTATTTACAATAGCCAAGAAATGGAAGCAACCTAAGTGTCCATCAGTAGATGAATGGATAAAGAAGGGGTGGTACATATACACAATGGAATACTATTCAGCCATAAGAAGGAAACAAATCCTGCCATTTGCAACAACATGGATGGAGCTGGAGGATATTATGCTCAGTGAAATAAGCCAGGTGGAGAAAGACAAGTGCCAAATGATTTCCCTCATTTGTGGAGTATAACAACGAAGCAAAACTGAAGAAACAAAATAGTAGCAGACTGAGAGACTCCAAGAAGGAACTAGTGGTTACCCAAGGGGAGGGGTGTGGGAGGGCGGGTGAGGAGGGTGGGAGAAGGGGATTGTGGGATATTATGTTTAATACACATTTTGCGGGGAACCACGGAGAAAACAGTGTAGCACAGAGAAGGCAAACAGTGAGTCTGTGTCATCTTATTACATTGATGGGCAGCGACTGAACTGAGGTATGAGTGGGGACTTGATACTTTGGGTAAATGTGATAATCACATTTTTTTTTCCATGTGAAACCTTCATAAGAGTGTATATCAATAATACCTTAATTTAAAAAATTGCAAAAAAAAAAAAGAAATGAGACCTAAAGTTATGAATGTTAGTGAAATTTAGTCTGAGAGATGGGTTGGATGTTGGGCCAGCAGGGTGGAGGTCCAGGAAAGTATGTTTCAGGTAAGACAGATCTAATAGATGAAAATTTGGAGATGGATGAGTACAGATACTTGGAAATAAATACTGATACTTTTGGAAGTGAGTGGGAGTTCACTTTGTGTGGCATGTATGCCAAGTGTGAGACAGAGCTTGCTAAGACTGATCTAGGCAGGGCCTAAATCACGGAAGGCTTTATAAATATTTTAATGGAGACTTCATGGGATTTGAGTAAAGGGTTTGGAATAGAGAAGTAACTCAATCAGATTTCCATTTTGAGAAAATCGGTCTATACATAAGTATCAAGGAAATAAGATCAAAAGCAGAACAGGGAAGCTGTTGTGGTACTTGAGATGAAAGATTTGGTGGCCTGGACTAGAGGAGCGGTGGAGAGAAGTGTTTGGATGAAATTTATATTTAGGGCTTAGAAACAACAGGTCTTAGTGACTGGATATGGATATGGTTGCTGAAGGAAAAAGGAAAAGTTAAATGATGCTGTTTATTCAGTAGGAGGCTGGAAGGAAAAGACCAGTGCAGAGTTTGAAGTGCCAGTGTGGTATGCCAGTGACCATAATCATTAACAGCTGAGTGTTTCTCTTTGAGCTTAAGAGCTGGAAATAACAAATTTGGGATAGTTTAAGTAGCAACTGAAGCCACCAGAGCCCAGGGCAAGAGCAAGGTGACAAAGCAGATGGTCTAGGACTTATACAAGCAAAACACAGGCTTGCTGTATGTCTCAGCTGCAGGTTCCTCTGCGGTAGTGTCTTACCTTGAATGTCAGTGTTAGGATGTAATGAAACATCTGTGAACCTCTGGAATGAGGGGAACATTCACTAAAGGTGAGTTTCTTCTTTTTGCTTCTTTATATTGAATATGATTTTCTCTTTAATCTCAGAAATGAGAGATAACGTTTAAGATGAGATTTTACAGTCTAAGATACAAATAAAGGATTAGCTATGTTTAACCAAGAGCTTAATGCATCTATTGTATTTTTAATTTAACTGACTGTATATGTATTATTTCTAAAATTCTACTTATTTATTCTTCAAGTTGGCCCTTATTTCATTATTTTTCTAATGGTTCTTTTATTTTATGTTAATCATTATAAAAAAATTTATTGTTGACTGTCCATCGGAGAGTAGATGCTAAACTTCCAGGGATTATGATAGGAGTTGGTAGAAAAAGACAATGTTTCTGTTTTCAAATTAAAATGCAGATCCTTATTCAAAATCAAAAATAATAAGAGGCTAAAATTAAAGAACAAAAACAAAAAAGTAAAAAAAAATTCATATAAGGTTCACTCTCAGATTTCCTGTTGACTTGTTCTTTTTTTTCCCACACCTAAAATATATGCATTTTCCTGGTTAGGCAATGGTATAAAGATCAGAATCCATATATTGTATGGTAAAAGAGTGAAAGTTGGTGCAGTAGGAGTAAGGATAGACTCTAAGGATTAAAATTGAGAGATGATACAGTCAACTCTAGAAGAGGTTTTCTTAGATAAAAAAGACAAGGATAGATATTTTTGACTAGGTTCTTTAAGATACTAATATCTAAAAATCAGCTATTGAATATAGGGCTTAAAATGAACTGTGGATAATTATAAAGAAACAGGCATCCCAGGGCCTCAGTATTTAATATGGCCTATCCTTTTATAAAGATTCAGTGAACTTTTATCAAATAAAATATTCTCACACCACAAGACTTATGGGGAAAAAGATAATACAGTTACTGCATCAGTAAGTTTCCTATACACACACACACACACACACACACACACCAAATTGCTGTTTACTAATTCATTCTTAGAATTTGCTTTATGTTAGCTCAAATGTGAGTTGTATCAGTAGCTAAAATTATTACAAACCTTGAGGTTGTAATTCATATGCCTGGTTTAGTGGAAGTTTTCTTCATCCTAAAGTGCCTGATGGAAAATAACTGTGTAATTTTTCTTTAAAAATCTCTCTTCAATTCATTGGACACATATAGCTTCATCCTTCTATGCCCATTTTGGAGTACTTTAGAAAGTCACACAGAGATTAACATCAAGTTGGAAAATTTAAAGTACATTTAATTTTATGTTTGATAATTGATATATAGTTTCCTTTATGAAATTTCTCCATTTCATTTCTTTGTATGTAAAGGCTTCCCCTCAGATTAGTATGCAGACTTCATTAAATAGACCAACTTTGAGACTTCTTTGTGATCAAGAGGCATTTGGGGTTCTTAATCCTCTGTCTCCTCTGAGTCACCAGATTACTTCCTGTCCTGTCTTTTTTCACAGCCTGTCACAGCACTCCTCTAGCAATTCCTGCCTTAGGAGAGTCAAGAATTCTCATGGCGTGTCTCAGTCCTCTTTCCCATTTCTTGCCCCAATTTCCTGTGTCCACTAGACTATTCTAGAGATGAGCACTTTTCTGTCCTTAAGCATCTCACAGTCTGGCCAAGTGAGACTTAACGAATATAAGTATCACTGATCGTAAATATGTTATATATTTACATGTAAATACAACTAACCATCATAGAGTATAGCTATGTTAGTGACATAAAAAGTGTTTGATATTAAGGAGGATAAATTGACTTTACCGAGGATGTTGGGATGTCTGTATATTTAGAATCATTTGAGCAAGGCTTTGGGGAATGAGAGAAGAGTGAGGGAAGATAATTTAAGAAGCTGTTCAAGTAGAAAGCTGCAAAACAAGCAAAGGTAACACTGTAGGGGGACAAGTAGTTTGGTATGTTTAGATTTTAGAACATAGAATATAGAGTGAGGGGGAACAGAAAAAAGAAATTATTGCTGGGAAATGAGGCAGAAGCCAGGCTTAAGCAATGAATGAAATGCTAAGGAATATTGGGGAACTTAATGTTTTAAGAAGCTTATGCACAGCAAAGGAAACCGTCAACAAAATGAAAAGGCAACCCACTGAATGGGAGAAAATATTTGCAAATCATGTTCAGACTAATATCCAACATATATAAGGAACGCATGCAACTCAATAGCAAAAAACAACCAATCCAATTAAAAATCAGGCAGAGGATTTGAATAGGCACTTTTTTGAAGAAGACATCCAGATGACTAATAGACACATGAAAAAATGCTCAAAATCATTAATCATCATAGGGAAATGAAAATCAAAATCACAATGAACTATCACCTCATACCTGTTAGAATGACCATTATTAGAGAGACAAGAAATAACAAGTGTTGGTGAATATTTGGAGAAAAGGGAATCCTTGTGCACTGCTGGTGGAAATGTAAATTGGTGCTACAATAGAAAACAGTATGGGTTCTTCAAGAAATTAAAACTCAAACTATCATTGATCCAGCCATTCCACTTCTTGGAATATATCTGAAGAAAACAAAAACACTAATCTGACAATGTATATGCCTCTCTATGTCTATTGCAGGATTATTTACAATAGCCAACAAATGTACACAACATAAGTATCCATCAATAAGATAAAATGATAAAGAAGTGATGCACACACACACACACACACACACACACATATACATACAATGGAATATTACTCAGGTATAAAAAGGAATGAACTCTTGCCATTTGCAACAACATGGATGGAATTTGAGGATATCATGCTAAGTGAAATTAGTCAGAGAAAGCCAAATCTGTGTGATTTCACTTATATGTATAATCTAAAAACAAATTAATAAACAAAACAAAAAAACCTCTTAGATATAGGGAACAGATAGCTGGTTGCCAGAGTAGAAGAGTTTTGAGGGTTAGGAAAAATGGGTGAAGAGGATCAAGAGGTAAAAATTTCCAGTTATAAGATTTGTAAGTCATGGGGATGTAATGTACAGTATGTAACTATAGTCAATAATATTGTATTGCACATTTGAAAGTTCCCAAGGGAGTAAATTTTAAAAGCTCCATCAGAAGAGAAGAACAGAACTTTGTGTGGTGATGGATGGTAGCTAGAGTATTGTGGTGATCATTTTTTGATGTATGCAAGATATCAAATCAGGTTGCACACTTGGAACTAATATAATGTTATATGTCAATTATACCTCAATAATATAAAGCCTAGTGAACATTAACAAAAACATAATGAAAGGAGTGTATACTTTTTCAAGTACATATTATAGAAAATTGAAAATTGGACGTGGTAGCAGAAATTGGGTTGCAAATATGTAAGATATTCTCAAACGTTACGGTATGTAAAAGTCATGTGATAAACATTAAAATGAAGCTGCCAGATTCTCAATCACTGTGGAATGGGTCCCAGGGATCTGCATTTTCAGTAAGCACCGAAGGGGATCCAAAGGTGCTCCAGGTGATGATGTTGGTTTAAGGACCATTTTTTGAGGAACAGTGGAGTAAGGCATTGTGTAGAAAACAAGTGGAGGCAGTGAGAGTAGATTTTTTTTTTGCCAAGGGGTTGGGGATGAAGGAAAAAGAGAATGGTTAAGAATATGAATGCAATTTCATACTTTTGTAGGTTTGCTGTCTGGTTCTACCACTCATCTCTGCGGGATCTTCGTCTTTCCACATGGGAAGTCATAAAATCTAGCTCATAGGATTCATGAGGCTTACATGATAGAAGTAAAGTACTTTGACCAATTCCTGGAACACAGTAAGTGATTAGTATATTTTACCAATTATTATAATTGCTGACATTATTGGGGAAGCAGTAGGATCAAAAGGTATCAGAATTCTATGCACATGTCCTAAATTTTTAAGCCATCTATCACAGTACCTCTGGAGTTTTGTCTTGGCCTTAATCCTTCCTCTCCCTTTCTGACTCCTCTGAGATACCTTTCTCCCTCAATTTCTCCTACTTTCTTGCATCTTTATCTTTTTATCTCTTTCTCCTCTTCTCATACATTTACATGCATATCTACAAGTATTTTAACTCAAAATCAGTATATTTTCAACAGTCTTTATAAAGATTTTATATTCTTTTTCCTTCTTTTTGACCACAAATACCTTTACGATAACTCCACTTCTGATGATAACCAATGATTTCTCAATCATTTCATCCAAATACTCTTACTGGATTTTCTCCCTCGCTCTTTCAATATAATTTGATGTTCTTGGCCCACTTGTCATATTGGAATTCTCTCATCTTTCATCCTCTGTATTCTTCTACCCATTCCTTTGCTTTATTTTTTTCCTCTTTATAGTTTATTTAAGAAATGAACATAAGGATTGCCTAGAATTTTTGCTTTTGCTCTTTTGCTGCTTTTCTCTTTTCTATAATGTCACCCATTTCCTTCTTTCTTTTTTTCCTATGGGTACAAATATCTTCTTTCAAGTGACTTTGAAATCTTAAACTTTGTTAGTATCTTCATCGGGTCGTCATGCAGGCACCATAGACTCACCCTGTATAAATCACAATATCATCCTAAACTTCCCTTTCCATGCCCAGGTCCTGACTGAGCTCTTTCTGACTTGTATTTGTATAGCAATGCTGCCGTTCTCTAGCTTACTTGTATTTAAAATTTGGATGAAACTCGGTACGCTCAGTAACTTCACCAACTCTCAGTACTTCAGTAACTATTTCTAAATGTTTTTTAAGTCTTTAAATTTAAACTTTAAGTCTTATCTTAGTAAAACCTGTCATATATTTTCTCTCATTTAAATATCATGACTACCACTCCATGTCATACTCTGTGAGCTGTCCCATGAATCTGGGGAAGTAGTCTATCGCACAGGTTTAAGGGGCCATCCACATGGAATGGTGTCGATAGTATTCCCTAGTGTGTTCTCTGCAAAACCCGCAAAACTGCACACGACTTCCCTGGCATGAACCACTGGCATTGACTCATGGCTAGTCGCCTGCTTGAACTAAACCCCACACTACGAATTATCTTCCTTACATTTAGTTTCAGTCATTTAAAAGCCTTCAATGTCCTTGTCATATCTTACTGAAGAAAGCATCGACTCTTTAATGTGTTAATAAAGGTCTTTGTCAAAATGCTCCCAACTTCCATTTGGCCCACAAAAATATATCTTGGACTCTTTTTAAACAGCTATTTTAAAAAACTGCCTTGAATTAATTAAGATCTTTTTTTTTTCAGATATATATTGGTTGCTCTTTCACATACAAAGTGAAACCAATTCAAGTACAAAACAACTGTCTCATTTGTCCAAAGAAGTGTAACAGTAATACCTGACAAAACTAAAATAAACCAAAACCCCCCATATGTCATAAAGTTTGAGAATCTGTTCAGCTTTTTAGATTCTCAGTACCAGGACTACACGATGCTTCCATTGTTAAAGAAAAATAAGTATTCATGTTTAAAAAAATAGTCATGAACCTTGTTAAAGAAGGGAAGGCAGATTTTTCTTGAGGGAGACTACTACAATGGGGTTTTGCAGTAAGGGAGAAGGTTCAGGCTTGACTCTGAACCCAAGGTCAAAGCCAAGGAGCAGGGTGTGGCTCAGTGGATGACAATAACTAAGAGAAAATATCAAGGCCAGGGAGGTTCTTGCTAGACTGGCTCAACAGGTTTCTTGCTGAAGACAGGCCAGGATGACATACTCAGGGTGGTGAAGGAGGAATTTGATCAGGTATCAAGGTTGGGGGATTTGGCTGAAGTGATCCAACAGAATTCTTGATAAAATTGAACCGAACTGGCCAAGTACAGAACCCAAGGTCAGGGCTTTGAAGATTGGAGGACCCTGACTAGAGTTAGGCCAAGGAGAAAATTTTTGTCACCGTCTAGACTATTAACACTGAACTCAGCTACAACAGCTCTCAGTATCTGTGCTTCTCAGTTAAAAATATCACAGTCTAGGAAGAAAGAGCTAATTGGTCTGACTTAGATCAGCATCAAGGTATGGGCACCAGCACAAACTACCCAAGTGCACAGATGGATGCCTCATGTGCACTGAGGAAGTCCCTCTAGAAGCAATAATGAAAGGCTGGGTTAATACTGATCCCTCTACATGGAATATCTCCTCCACAGGGCAATAGCTGTTATAATCACTCTTGTATTTTAGGGCCACTTCACAGTCATTTTCTTCATTGAAACTTTCCTTTATCCCTTTAAGAAATTGTGGTCCTTTTTCCTCTGAAGGCCCTGGAATATGAACCTGTTTTGTCATGCATTATATTTATTAATTTTCATATTCCATATAGGTACCAACAGTACCATTCCCACTAACTTATTAGCTCTTTCAGGGAACATTCTACTCCCTTACTTGTCTTTGCCTTACCCTTTCAGGCATAGCGATATCTACCCTAGAATCAGTTTGCAGTAAATAATTGTTAGAGTGAAATGAATTGAAAGTATTATCTCTTGAGTTATTGTATCCTAAGTCCCTCCAGATTTAGAATAAGAAATCCATCCTAGTCTTCAAGATCATTCTTTCCAATTCTGTACTGCCATTCTTCCCCTTTCCCTGACTGCCTCCCATGCAGAACATCTTTAATGAAGCCATCTGATGCTACATTGGAAGATATTCTAGAGACAAAAAAGTAGCTCCATTGGGCATCCTTTAGCTTGTGAGTCTGGATATTCTCCTTAATTATATTGCCCCTTGTTTTCAATCCAGTTGATTCTGAGAGTGCACTCCATATACATTATTGATGCCTAGAGTCTGTGGCGTAACATTTTGAGTTAAAACCAGCCACTTGATTACACTGCTTGATGCCTGATTATCCAAGGTAGTGATTTGTATTTCTATGGGATTGATAATTTTTGGAAGCGTACAGTGCAGTATTCCCACCTGTTGTTTCTGTCTTCTGGACAGATTTACATATTTGACTTAATGCTGTTCATATTCTGATGAAACTTAAATTAACTATACCTACTAAAGGCTTATGTAAGAATGCCCAGTTGCCTGGTCCTCTGGGAAAATTCCCACTAAGTTTTCTAAGTTCAGTCTAGATGACAAAAAATGAATGAAAACTGAGTGTGCTTACACAACAAATTTAGTGTTGTAACCCAGTAAATTTGCCACAGAGTTATCCAGGCATAGTTAATAAAATGCATTCCTGAGATTGGACTGTGTGATAATTATGTAAAAAAAAATAAGCATTTTGTGTTACTATAAATAGTCTGATATTCCTAATTCTGAATTAAATGTATCTCAGGTTGGCTTAGGGAAAAGGAAGAAATTGAGTCAAACCAAGGTTGATTGTGGTTACCATCTATGTATAAAATGAGAGTTCCTGTGGCCAGGATTCTCACCTGGCCCTGATTGACTAGCTCACTGCACACCTGTGGGCAATACACGGCTGTTGACTCTATATGAGAGCTTTGCCCAGTGCTCTGTGTGTGACATGGTGGTATTGCTGCAAGGCTGCAGGAGAGCAGAGCAGAGGCTGGAGTGGTGACAGCACCAAGGACAGAGGCCCAGGGGACCGCTGTGTGGCACGACTGTGCAGAGAGGCCCAGAGGACGGCCGTGTGGGATGGCCATACAGGCAGAGACCCAGAGGATAGCTGCATGGAACGTTTGTGCAGGCAGAGAGGCCGAGAGGACGGCTGTACAGACAGAGGGTCCCAGAGGCAGAGACCAGATTGCTGCATGCAGACTCGCTCTGAGTGAACAGGATTTTAGTGACTGACCTGCCACCGTGGAAATAAAGTTGGGTATAACCCTTTCACCCCCAAGAACGTTTTGCTGTCAATTTCTTTGGTCACATTGACTACATAGCAAACTTGCCCAGGGCTGAAACAATTGGCAAAAGTCGGCAGGGTTCATTGTTGACCAAGGAAAAGGACAGGCTGCTCTTATGGGAGGGGTGCTTCAGTGGGCTGCCCCTGTGAATGGGGAGACAGTGGATTGTCCCCCAATGGGTATGTGGTCTGAGGTGGCTTGCCTTCTAGAGGACTGGGCCCCACCCCAGGACTGGAGGCAAGTGGAGGTGACATCTGAGGCTGTAGGGTGGCCCTTGGTATAGTAAGCAGATCCTTTGAGAAGCAGAGTGCCCATGAGGCAGGAGGGACTGTGGGTTGGCTGCTTCTCACAGTATTAAAAAGGTCTACAGGAGAGACCCAAGAAATGGTGGCATGAGAACACAAGCTGCAAACTTCTGTGGATTCCCTGAAAAAGGAAATGGCATTGATGTGAGAAGAGATGGCACAAGAACACCAGCAGTAAGGTACCATTGGAGAGACAAACGTCTCATAAGAATGAGACGGCACCGCTGCCAGGTGTTTTAAAGGAGGAAGAGGTCATCAAGGAAAAAGACGAACTCCTGAGGGAAGCACAGGTGGAGGTGGCACTAGAACATCAGCTGTGAAGCATTGAGGTGAAGGTAAGAGAGCTTCTGAAGACTGAGCTAGCATTGTTGTGAGGCACCATAGCAGAGGAGGCACTTGGGGGAGTGGAGAGAAAGGTGCCATCAGCCCCAGAAATACAGGAGCTGGGGAAGGTGGAAGGGGTGGTGCCAGAGGCACTGGCCCCTCCTGTATTGAAAGCACGCCCAGTAATTGTAAAGAAAATAAAGACCCAGCAGCTGAAAGTTCCCCAAGGAGAGGAGCAGCCCCCTCCCCAGGTCGTGGGGCACTCTATGGTCCACCCCTATACTCAGGCTGAGCTGGTGGTTGTGGGACTTAGGGGTGGATGGAATTGTTCTGTCGGGATCAGAGATGGGAAAGCTGTCTTCCCTGACAGTGCAACCCACCTTGAGGCAGCGATTACGAAATGTGAGGTGACTCACAAGAAGAATTTAAAGGGCCCCATGAAGGTTACAAGGACCCAGATGTGGGTTGATTTAATATGGGCATGAGCAGATGGAAGGAAATTAGATGGGAAGCCAAATAGGATCTTACTGGAGCTATGGCAACAGCTGAAACCCATGCAGCAGTTCAAGCCATTAAGACAAAGAGGCAGAGGTCAAAGACAGAGCCACGAGTCTGGCCTGTGTGTCTGCAAGACTTTTTGCTGGAGAGGTTGGAGAGCAATGTTCGAGCTTCCTTGCACAGGGACCATTGCAGAGGACTGAGGGCACATAGATTGGGAGGAGAGAATCCTGGAGGGGTGGAGTGTGGATAAAATAAAGGTTCCTGTGGCCAAGATTCTCACCTGGCTCTGGTTGATTAGCTCGCTGAACATCTATGGGCAATACATGGCTGTTGACTCTGTATAAAGCTCTGCCCAATGCCCTGCATGTGACACGGTGGCATGGCTGCAAGGCTGCAGGAGAGCAGAGCAGAGGCTGGAGTGGTGACAGCGCCAAGGACCGAGGCCCAGAGGACGGCTGAGTGGAACAGCTGTGCAGGCAGAGAGGCCCAGAAGACGGCTATGTGGACAGAGGGGCCCAGAGACAGGACTGGCTTGCCGCATGCAGACTCACTCTGAGTGAACAGGATTTTAGTGACTGACCTGCCACCGTGGAAATGAAGTTGGTTATGACCCTTTCACCCCAAGAACATTCTGCTGTCAATTTCTTTGATCACATTGAATACATAGAGAAAACTTGCCTAGGGCTGAAACCTATTGGCAAGACACCATCACATTACGTTCTCAATCTAAACAGAATGAGGAAATTCAAAGGGAAAGAGGAGCTGGTATGTCCCACAGATCTGGCATGTAATGTGTCAATAGTCTGTCCTTATATTAAAGAGCTTTGGTAACTGATCTGACAGCAGCACTGAGCTGTGAAAACATAACTTTTAACTGTTTCTTTCTGTGGCAAGAAATGCTGTCTTGCCAGTGGGTTTCAGCCCCGGGCAAGTTCAGTCTGGACTCAGTGTGACCAAAGAAATGACTGTAGAACGTTCTTGGGGTGAAAGGTTTTATTACCCGGCTTGTTCTCCCCATGGTAGGTGAAGCACTAGTGTCTCAGCCTCCACCCAGAGCACTGAGCCAAGCTCTCCATATAGTGTAATAATAGTTTATTGCCTAAAGGTGTGGAAGCGGTAGCCTAGCAACAGGCTAGTTACATCATCAGGTGGTTTAAGTTCAGTGAGGAGTCTGGCCATAGGAACCCCATCTTCCTCACAAATGCCCAATAAATTATTGCTACATGTTCATACTTTGTGTTGTTAAAATGTACAAGTTGCATTAGTATAAAATAATCTGGTAAGTAGTTCACTCTATATACATAGTACATTTTTTCATTATGTGCTTTGACAGTAAATCAATGCCATCTGTAAAGCTCATGGAAACCTGGAGTTACTATGGAAACAGATAATGGGGAGAACATCAGGGGAGAACCCCCAGAAATACAAACTGTAAGATGTTCTTCTTTACTTCCCTCTTGCTTTAGCCAGTTTCTTGGGTTTAGTTTGTCATTAATGTACTGTGAGTGAAATTTCCAAAGTACTTTGCAGGACTTATTTTTCTATTGCTACCCCAGCAATTTAAAATTGAGTCAACACCATCAGGCCCCATTCACTTATGCAAGGACTCATGATTCTAATTGCTGTTCCATAAGTATTATATATTGTTTGGACAAAATAGCATTGCTTTGCCTTCAGATAATCAGTTCAATGACAGCTGCAATGAGTGTTCCTCCTACTATTCAGTGTCAGGTGCATCCTCACAGCTTTCCTGCCTTCCATCTGTGGATGCTGATTATCTTGGTCTTCTGAGCTTAATATTTATGCTGAAGCATCTGTATTCTGTAAGATGATGATGCAAGAAGGCACCTTCTGTTAGCATTATACCCCTGTATTATCACCTTTTTTCTCCAGATGATAACTAAAGGAGGTAAGGCCACTTTGCATGTACATTTTAAAACAATGTTAGTGAAGTAACAGATGAACTCCTAAATTACAATGGCTTAACACAACAGGGCTTTCTTTCTCACCCATGTGCAGTCCAAAGTGGGAGATCTTGACTTGCAGAGGCTCTCCTCCTTGTAGTGATGCAGAAGTCCAAGTATTTTTTGATCTTGCAACTCTGTCAACTTTACCATGTTACTGTTGAGGTCACTGTAATGCTCCCCATCTCTGTAAGACAAAAGGGAAAAGCATGCAGAAGCACACACAGGAGGTTTCCAGAGGCCAGACCAACCAGCAATGCACATTGGTTCTGCTTGCATTGCATTGGTTACAGCTCAGTCACATGACACTTCTACACCAAGGGAGGCTGCTGAATGTGCTCTAGCTACTGTGCCCCAAGTTCTTGAAGGAAAATAAAAGTGCTGCTGTAGTAAACACATGAGTAATAAGAAAGCAAAACAGCCTTATTGCTGGCTGGAGTTTTTCTGGTCTGGATAGGACATCAAAGGAGCCAGAGCATCCTGTTAGACCAAAGCCTAACTCTCTTCAACTGTATGAAGGTTAAGACAGATGAGCAAGCTGCTGAAGAAAAGTTGGAAGCTGGCAAACAATTGGTTCATAAGGCTTAAAGAAAGTAGCCCTCTCCATAACAAAAAAGTGCAGGTGAAGCAGCAAATGCTGATGTAGAAGCTGCAGTAAGTTATTACAGAAGATATCCAGTAATTATCTTACTGTGAAGATAATTAATGAAGGTGGATACATTAAACAACAGATTTGCAGTGTAGATAAAACAGCCTTCTGCTGGAAGAAGATGCTCCCTGTAGCTTTGACAGCTAGAGGGAAGAAGTCAATGCCTGACTCAAAGCTTCGAAGAATATGCTGACTCTCTTGTTAGGGGCTAATACGGCTGCTGACTTTAAGTTGAAACTGATGCTCCTTGAAAATCCTAAAGCCCTTAAGAATTATGGTAAATCTGCTCTGCCTGTGCTCTGTATATAGAGCAACAAAGCCTGGATTACAGCACATCTGATTATAATGTATTTTACTGAATATTTTAAGCCCACTGTTGAGACCTACTGCTCAGAAAAACGCATTCCTTTCAAAATACTGCTGCTCATTGACAATGCATCTGGTCACCCAAGAGGTGTACAGCAAGATTAATGTTGCCATGCCTGCTAACACAACATCCACACTGTAGCCCATGGATTAAGGAATAATTTCAATTTACGTATCTTACTATGAAGACACACAGTTTGTAAGGCTGCCATATTCCTCTGATGGATGTGGGCAAGTAACTCGAAAACCTTCTGGAAAGTATTTACCATTCTAGATGCCATTAAGAATGTTCATGATTCATGGGAGGAAGTCAAAATACCAAAATTAACAGAAATTTAGAAGAAGTTGATCCAACCCCCATGGATGACTTTGAGGGATTCAAGATTTCAGTGGAGGAAGAAACAGCTTCAATAGTAAAAGTAAGATGTGGTGGAAGTCACAAAAGAACGAGAATGAGAATTGAAGCCTGAAGATGTGGCTGAACTGTTGCAATCTCATGATAAATCTTAAATTAATAAGGAGGTTTTTCTAATGGATGATTAAAGAAAGTAGTTTCTTGAGATGGAAACTATTCCTGGTGAAGATGCTGTGAAGATTGTTGAAATGACAACACAGGAGTTAAAATATTACATAAACGTTTTTGATAAGGCAGTGACAGGGTTTGAGAGGATTGACACCAATTTTGAAGAAAGTTCTGTCAGTAAAACCCTATTAGACAACATTGTATGTTACAAAGAAATCATTCATGAAAGGTAGAGTGAATGGATATGGCAAATTAATTTGTTGTTTTATTTTAAGAAATTGCCACAGACACCTGGCCTTCAGCAACCACCATGCTATTCAGTCAGCAGCCATCAACACCGAGGCAAGACCCTCTATCAGCAAAAAGATTATGACTTTCTGAAAGCTTAGATGATAGCATTTTTTAACAATAAAGTATTTTTAAATTAAATCATATGCATCTTTTAGACATAATTCTATTGCTGATTTAATAAAGTATAGTGTAAGCATAACTTTTCTATGCACTGGGAAACCAAGAAAATTCATTTGACTCACTTTATTGCTATATTCACTTTATTATAGTGGTCTGGAACCAAGCTTACAATTTCTCGAAGGTATGCCTGTATTTTAATTTAAATGAAAATGAAATAAAATTAGAAATTCAGATCTGCTGTTATGCTGTTCACATTTCAAATGCTTAGTAGTCATACGTGGGAAGTGGCCTTGTTATTGGACAGCACGGAGAGTGAATATTTCAATTGTTTCAGAAAATCCCACCCTGTGCTGAAATTCTGCATGGTAGAAGAGCCTGGATTCAAATGTAAGTTGTCATTGAGTCTGTGCTCTGTAGTCTTCTATAATGCATGGATAATACTTAAACTGATTTAATTTAGAAACTTTATATTCCAAGGTATTGCTCTATTTAGTCACCATGTTTCTATTCTTTTAGAAACTAAGGAACATAAAATTAAATCTAACTATTTGGAGTATTTCTTTGACCATCAGTTATATGTAATTAAAAAATTATTAGTTTTTTTCTATATTCATAGTAAAAGGTTGTTTAGAATTATTTTTTAGAATCACGTAAGGGCAAAACATTCACAAGTAGAGTACTTAACAAAATATTCCTGCATTCTTCAAATATTTAGGCACAGACACTTTTCTGTGTCCTGAAGACACAGTGGTGACCAGAATAGACAAAAATTCTAGGGGAAAGACAGACAAGATTATAGTATATTTATAACATATTAGAATGTGATAGATTAAGAAATATAATTATTAAGTTGATTAATTCTTAATTGATTAAAAATGTTAGAAGAACTATAGTGAAGGTTGCAATTTTAAATACGGTTTTAGGTACTACAGAGAAGATGACATCTGAGTATAGACTTAAAGTAGTTGATGTATGTTTGGGAGAAGATCAATGATGCCACGGAGAATAAAAAGGACAAGGAGTCCAAGGAAAGGTGGAAACATGCTTGGTGACTTCTAGGCCAGCAAGAGAGGCTGGAACAGTGGATGCCAAAGTAGAAGGAGAAGGGACAGAGAAGTAAGGAGGAAGGAGGGGAGTTTTGCCAATTATGTTGGGCCATTGTGATAGTTTTATGTGTTAACTTGACTGGGCTAAAGGAGATCCAGCTCATGAAACATTATTTCTGAGTGTGTCTGTGAGGGTGTTCCCAGCAGATGTTAGCATTTGAATCAATAAACTGAATGAAGATCACCCTTACCTGCAGTGACTGGCCATCATCCAGTCCAAAGACAGAGGAAGGGTGAATTTGCTCTCCGCTTTAGCTGCACGTCCTCTGCTCTTTGCCCTTGGAGATCGGTGCTTCTGGTTCTGGGGCCTTCGGACTCAGATCAGGATTTATATATCAGCCCCCAGTTCTCAGTAATTATACCACTAGTTTTTCTGGGCCTCCAGCATGCAGACAGTTCAGCTTCCTTATCACATAAACCAATCCCTCATAATCTACCTATATATGAGGGGATATATATATATTGGTTCTGTTTCTGTGGAGGACCCTGATGCAGCCATATAGGTTGTTTAGAAAATACTTAACTTTTACTATGAGAGAGATGAGGAGGACCCAGGAGGAAATAATCACAAATACAGAACGTGCTGAGAAACAAATATTTTATCGAAAGCACATATTTTGACAAATAACTGAAGGCCTCATAAGTGAGTCTTAAAGTCTCTATATAACCATTTATCTGTATTTAGGATAAACTAGTATTCTTTAGGTATCTATTTTATTTAAAACAAACTATTATGGCTATATTTCAATCAATAATCACCAGCTAAGAGCAGTACTCATCCTCATTTGGCAAATGGATGGCCTTTTAAGTACTTGTAAATCATGTTTTTTTCAAAGTGTTCCCAGGACTTTAATCACTTGTAAGATAATTCAGGCCTTTTGCTTTGATTTACTTCTTTTGGTGCCTGATAAGTAGCATTGGATTCATCCCGTGGATTCACGCATTCGTATATTCATGCATTAACTCTCTCATTCACTCAGCCCTAGTCATTTGTTGCATTCCTGATGTGTCAGCTCTCTGGGGAAGCGGTGGGAGAGCTCCATCATCCAGGTGTGCAACTTTTACTCCAGAAGTTTACCATAGTGGGAAAAAAAACTGACAAAAAGTACTTAACAAAGTTCTTCACAAATCTACTGGAAACATCTATGACATGCCAAGTGCATAATTCCATATATTATTTCAAGAAGGCAGAAAGGCAAGAAGAAAAGGAAGGAAGGAAGGGAAAGAAAGGAGAGAAAGAAAGGGAGGAAAACATATTTTAAATACTTAAAATTTGTGTGTGTGTGTGTGTGTGTGTGTGTGTGTGTGTGTGTGTGTGTGTCTCCTTTAGCAATACAAATAAATGCTGGTTTGCACATACACTTTACAAGGTGGGTTAGACAAGGCTTCTGAGATCAGGTAACACTGAGCATGGTTGCAGAAAAATAGGCATTTACCAAGCAGAAGGAAAGATTAAAGGGATTTTGGTATGCGATTAGCAAACCAAAGATATAAAACCAACAAAGAAGACCTTGATTGAGGAACTAGACTCATTTCATTTGTTTATTTAGTTTTTAAATGACTGCATGTGATAGATAGCTTGGGTTATTGGTCATCAGATATTTACTTTCTTCATCAACTATGGGACCAAGGTACATTGCTGCCCTATTGATTTATTTTAGGTTTGGCCATGTGACTTTTCTGGCCAATGGAATGTAGGTGGAATTAACAGTGCAAATTCTGAGCTTCAACATTAAGAAGCATTGTGTTCCTGTTTGGCCCTGGCAGCACCTGACTTCTCACATAAATAGAGCATGCCCAGCTGCTCTCATCCAGCCTGGGCCAGAGAATGAGGCATGTGAAGCAAAGCCACTCTAGAGAACCAGCAGAAAAGTAGCAAACCTCCAGAAAAACACCAAATGGAGTAATAGATGCTTATTGTTATTATTATTATTTTATGGTAGTCACTGAATCAATTCACAGTTGAGTGAATAAGTTGATTTTTAAGTCATATTTTAAATAAGAAAACTAGATCTATAGTATCTTTTTTTACTTATAAATAAGTGTGTAGGTGGAGAAGTGGGTAGGCATGTGTTTGACCTCTTGGAGAAGAAAACCCAGACATGGTAGCTTTTCGTCTGTTATTCTGTCCAGCACCAGCTGGATGTAGTAACCAAGACAAGGAGGAATTTCCCGGACATCTCTCTTGCTTTCTCCACCGCCTTCCCTCATCTCTCTCAGTATGGGGCATTAACAGATTAGTGAAGGTTGATAGTTCTTCATGCTTTAAATCAAATATTATCTGAGTTACATCTAGAAGAAATTTCTTATATGTAGATACTACATTTCTTTTTTTCAATACAGATATAAAACGATAACGTGATGATGAAAATCTTGGATCTGGAGAAAAATAGAATGGAGCTTAGAACTTCACTTTATCACTAACAAGCTTTGTTGCCTTCAATAGATTATTAATTTACTTAAGCCTCATATAGAAAATGAGGATAATAATATTACCTTTTCTACTTGGTTGTTCTATCTAATATATATAAGAGCATTTAGCATAATGCCTGGCACAAAAGAAAGAGCTCAGTATGTCCCAATCATGACAAATGATGACTTTCTGATGATTGTTTTGTGACAATTTGAAGACAAGAAACTACCTATTTATGTTGTCACCTTACCCCTAAATTCTAAACTTTTTATTATTTGACTTTTAGTTAACCTAGATGGGAAAATGTCATGTCATATAAATGTCATTTGTTCAGGTGCTTAAAATCCACAAAAGAGAATTCTAATCTGTTTTACGACTATATTACTTCCTGTATACACTCATCTTTTTGTCAAAAGTACAGAATTAAAAGTATTTTTAACAAAAACTTGAGGTAGAGGAATTGAAAATTTCCTGATAAAGTAAGCTTCTAAAAATAATATCGATATATTGTATTTTCCTAGGATGTCCAAATTTAAATAAACTGGAAAGAATATTTTTCATTGACTCATTTAAGAATTCAGTGCTTGATTGTTCTCTGCTCTTCACCCACATGAAGACTCATCACATATTTCACTGGACAGATAATTAAACTCTTGTCACATTTTTGTCTCGGCCCATATAATAATAAACTTTCATGATGTGAAATAGACCATCGTTTGGAAAATTACATGAGAGATGAATCACAGAACAAAATACCTAAAATTTGGTAATTAGCTTTAGAAATGAAAAGTGAGTGTAAATGGCCACATATTGGCAGATTAAAAAAAAAATTCTCTTGCTCAGAGACCACGTTACGTTACTCATGGATATGGGATAGATATTCATAGAAATTTTCCACCGCCATGTTGAGTCCTTTCTTCCATTTTCCTTTGTGTCTTTTTTTATTTCAGCTTTAATCATAGCAGCTCTGACCAGTTGTGATAATGTAGGTCTCCACAAATGTGTGTGTGTGTGTGTGTGTGTGTGTGTGTACCTTATGGGGTGTATGTGCAAGCTGAACGAGATGCAGGATGCTGTAAGCAGGCTGCTCTTCTGGCCAGCATGAAATCTACACATAAGAATGATTACACATGGATTTCTACAAGTTCTTTAAATCAAATGCAAGAGGGAAGTAACTTCTTAGGAAAGGTTTTTGGTTGCAAGTACAACGTTCCTCTCAATAACTTCAGTGAAAAATGGCATTTATAGAACCTGAAAATGAAGAGTTCCAAAAATAGTGAATGCTAGATTCAGGCACAGCTGGTTAGAGGGTTAGCAATGGGACCATCAGAGATTGGTCTCTCCACCTTTCAGCTCTGTGCGGGCTTTATGTAAATGGATGCTCACTGGACATTATAGTTCCTGGCAGCATCTTACCATTACCCAAAGTTTTTTTTAGCAATTTCAAATGTATTTATACTGGCATAGGCTATTTATATTTTTTCATTCTCCTTTATGACTTTATATGCTATTCTTGATCCCTAATATACCCTCTCCCTTTTCTTCAATTGATCAATTATTAATATTTATTTTATATTTAGTTCAGATTTAATCTCCTTCAAGAAGCCTACCCTGATCATCTGAGACTTGTGTCTCTTAATTGTGTGCTAATTATACCATCTGTTTCAGCCTCTTCTAACATTTTTTACATGAATTGAAAATGTCTGTCCTTATTTCTAAATCCTCAACATAAAACATGATTCCTGTCAGAAAGTAGATGCTCAATAGACATGTTTTTCAAAATGTCTCAATTCCTGTTTTCATGGAAAAACCTATTCCTGTCTAAAATAATTATTAAAATTGTACATCTCATATTCATAGACTGTCCTGATTGACTGTGAAATGAAAATATTTATATTTTAATGATTTGTAAAGTTCCTTCCCTGCCCTCTCCCTCTTTCTGTGACCTTGTCCAAATCTATCTCTATTATAGGCAAACTTTTGATCTCATCAAAAGAGTCAGCTTGTGTGGGAACATTCACCTATTAAGCAGATGATATCTGTCTGGAAAAAAACAGTGGCATGCCTCTAAAATTATATATCAGATGATATTTCTAAGAGAAGACCAATGGAATATAAAATAATTAAAGACCATATCTAATAGGTGCTGAATATTCTCTATATTATTATAAAAATAACATTTTCATCCTTTACTTTCCCTTCACCCTCCTCCTCCCTTTGCATTTTACCTTTTCTCCTCTTCCCTGCCTTCTTCTTAATGAACTTTTCTTCCTCTTCCTTCTTCAATTTCTCCTCCTCTGCTGTCACCACCACCACTATCACCATCTTCATCAACATCATCTACATATGGATAACCTTGCATCGCAAACTCAGGTGCCTAAACGGTCCAGGCTGGGAACATAAGGGCAGGAAGTCAGTTTATATATGGTATAAGGTCACAGGTGCTCAACTTTCTGGTGAGATACCAAACATAATATCTGTTTAGTCAGATTATATTGTAAAACTCTGGGTGGACTAAAAGAGTTTGTTTAGAAGAGAATCAAACAGATACGTAAGTGTGTTTTGCACCCAGTTGCAGTTTGCTCTCTCTCCTTTACAGTCTACCATGACTTCAGGCACAGGTTAAATGACACAACAGCAAGTTGAAGAACTGACTGCTTGTCTCCCCTTAACTCCCATCTCACCCGAAGCGATGTAGTGTAGTGATTGAAAGCACAGCCACTGGAGTGAAATATCATGCGTTACGCCCCTGGCCC
>JAVSCE010016509.1:55000-65544 GCA_032199065.1 Smutsia gigantea | reverse complement strand
AAGAGTTTTATGGTTCATGACTTACATTCAGGTCTTTGATCCACCTTGAGTTTACTTTTGTGTATGGGGCTAGACAGTAGTCCAGTTTCATTCTCTTACATGTAGCTGTCCAGTTTTCCAACACCAGCTGATGAAGAGGCTGTCATCTTCCCATTGTATATCCAAGGCTCCTTTATCAAATATTAATTGACTGTATATGTTTGGGTTAATGTTTGGATTTTCTATTCTGTTCCACTGGTCTGTGGGTCTGTTTTTGTGCCAATACCAAATTGTCTTGATTACTGTGGCTTTGTAGTAGAGCTTGAAGTCAGGGAGCGTAATTCCCCCTGTTTTATTCCTCCTTCTCAGGATTGCTTTGGCTATTCGGGGTCTTTGTGGTTCCATATGAATTTTAGAATTATTTGTTCCAGTTCATTGAAGAAAGCTGTTGGTAGTTTGATAGGGATTGCATTGAATCTGTAGATTGCTTTAGGTAGTATAGCCATTTTGACAATATTTATTCTTCCTAGCCAAGAGCATGGGATGCATTTCCATTTGTTAGTGTCCTCTTTAATTTCTCTTAGGAGTGTCTTGTAGTTTTCAGAGTACAGGTCTTTCACTTCCTTCGTTAGGTTTATTCCTAGGTATTTTATTCTTTTTGATGCAATTGTGAATGGAATTGTTTTTCTGATTTCTCTTTCTGTTAGTTCATCATTAGTGTATAGGAAAGCAACAGATTTCTGTGTGTTAATTTTGTATCCTGCAACTTTGCTGAATTCAGATATTAGTTCTAGTAGTTTTGGAATGGAATCTTTAGGGTTTTTTATGTACAGTATCATGTCATCTGCAAATAGTGACAATTTGACTTCTTCTTTACCAATCTGGATGCCTTGTATGTCTTTGTTTTGTCTGATTGCTGTGGCTAGGACCTCCAGTACTATGTTGAATAACAGTGGAGAGAGTGGGCATCCCTGTCTTGTTCCCGATCTTAGATGAAAAGCTTTCAGTGTCTCGCCGTTAAGTATGATGTTAGCTGTGGGTTTGTCATATATAGCCTTTATGATGTTGAGGTACTTGCCGTCTATACCCATTTTGTTGAGAGTTTTAATCAGGAATGGATGCTGAATTTTGTCAAATGCTTTTTCAGCATCTATGGAGATGATCATGTGGTTTTTGTTCTTCTTTTGTTGATGTGGTGGATGATGTTGATGGATTTTCGAATGTTGTACCATCCTTGCATCCCTGGGATGAATCCCACTTGATCATGGTGTATGATCCTCTTGATGTATTTTTGAATTCGATTTGCTAATATTTTGTTGAGTATTTTTGCATCTACGTTCATCAGGGATATTGGTCTGTAATTTTCTTTTTTGGTGAGGTCTTTGCCCGGTTTTGGTATTAGAGTGATGCTGGCTTCATAGAATGAGTTTGGAAGTATTCCCTCCTCTTCTATTTTTTGGAAAACTTTAAGGAGAATGGGTGTTATTTCTTCTCTATATGTCTGGTAGAATTCAGAGGTGAATCCATCAGGCCCAGGGGTTTTGTTCTTGGGTAGTTTTTTGATTACCAATTCGATTTCGTCGCTGGTGATTGGTCTGTTTAGTTTTTCTGTTTCTTGCTTGGTCAGTCTTGGAAGGTTGTATTTTTCTAAGAAGTTGTCCATTTCTTCTATGTTTTCCAGCTTGTTAGCATATAGGTTCTCATAATATTCTCTTATGATTCTTTGTATTTCTGTGGGGTCCGTCGTGATTTTTCCTTTCTCATTTCTGATTGTGTTTATGTGTGTAGATTCTCTTTTTCTCTTAATGAGTCTGGCTAGGGGTTTATCTATTTTGTTTATTTTTTCAAAGAACCAGCTCTTGGTTTTATTGATTTTTTCTATTGTTTTATTCTTCTCAATTTTATTTATTTCTTCTCTAATCTTTATTATGTCCCTCCTTCTGGTGACTTTGGGCCTCATTTGTTCTTCTTTTTCCAATTTCTGTAATTGTGTCTTTAGACTATTCATTTGGAAATGTTCTTCCTTTTTTAAATAGGCCTAGATTGCAATATACTTTCCTCTTAGAACTGCCTTTGCTGCGTCCCACAGAAGTTATGGCTTTGTGTTGTTGTTGTCATTAGTCTCCATATATTCTTTGATTTCTGTTTTGATTTGGTCGTTAACCCATTGATTAATTAGGAGAGTGTTGTTAAGTCTCCATGTATTTGTGAGCCTTTTTGATTTCTTTCTAAAATTTATTTCTAGTTTTATACCTTGGTGATCTGAGAAGTTGGTTGGTAGGATTTCAATATTTTTGAAATTACTGAGGTTCTTTTTGTGGCCTAGTATGTGGTCTATTCTGGAAAATGTTCCATGTGCACTTGAGAAGAATGTGTATCCTGTTGCTTTTGGGTGTAGAGTTCTGTAGATGTCTGTTAGGTCCATCTGTTCTAGTGTGTTGTTCAGTGCCTCTGTGTCTTTACTTATTTTCTGTCTGGTTGATCTGTCCTCTGGAGTGAGTGGTGTGTTGAAGTCTCCTAAGATGAATGCATTGCTGTCTATTTCCTCCTTTAATTCTGTTAGTATTTGTCTCACATATGCTGGCGCTCCTGTGTTGGGTGCATATATATTTATAATGGTTATATCTTCTTGTTGGACTGACCCCTTTATCATTATGTAATGTCCTTCTTTATCTTTTGCTACTTTCTTCGTTTTGAAGTCTATTTTGTCTGATACAAGTACTGCAACACCTGCTTTTTTCTCTTTGTTGTTTGCATGAAATATCTTTTTCCATCCCTTCACTTTTAGTCTGTGTATATCTTTGGATTTGAGGTGAGTTTCTTGTAGGCAGCATATAGATGGGTCTTGCTTTTTTATCCATTCTGTTACTCTGTGTCTTTTGATTGGTGCATTCAGTCCATTTACATTTAGGGTGATTATTGATAGATATGTACTTATTGCCATTGCTGGCTTTAGATTCGTGGTTACCAAAGGTTCAAGGGTTGCTTCTTTACTATCTAACAATCTAACTTAACTTTCTTGTTAAGTTATTGTAAACACAGTCTGATGTTTCTTTATTTCTCTCCCTTCTTATTCCTCCTCCTCCATTCTTTCTATAATAGGTGTTTTATTCTTTGCCTTTAGTTAGTATTTGGATGGTCTGCTTTCTTTGCTATGATTTTATTTTCTCTGGTGACATCTTTTTAGCCTTAGGTGTACTTCCCTCTAGAGCAGTCCATTTAAGATATCCTGTAGTGGTGGTTTATGAGAGGCAAACTCTCTCAACTTTCATTTGTCTGGAAATTGTTTAATCCCTCCATCATATTTAAAGGATAATCGTGCTGGATACAATATTCTTGGTTCAAGGCCCTTCTGTTTCATAACATTAAAGATATCATGCCATTGTCTTCTGGCCTGTAAGGTTTCTGTTGAGAAGTCTGATGATAGTCTGATGGGTTTTCCTTTGTAGGTGATCTTTTTTCTCTCTCTAGCTGCCTTTAATACCCTGTCTTTATCTTTGATCTTTGCCATCTTAATTATTATGTGTCTTGGTGTTGTCTTCCTTGGGTCCCTTGTGTTGGGAGATCTATGAGCTTCGGTGGACTGCGAGACTACTTCCTTCCCCAGCGAGGGAAAGTTTTCAGCAATTATTTCTTCAAAGACACTTTCTATCCCTTTTTCTCTCTCTTCTTCCTCTGGTACTCCTATAATGCGAATGTTGTTCCGTTTGGATTGGTCACACAGTTCTCTTAATATTCTTTCATTCCTAGAAATCCTTTTATCTCTCTCTGCCTCAGCTGCTCTGTACTCCTGTTCTCTGTTTTCTATTCCATTAACAGTCTCTTGCATCTCATCCATTCTGCTGTTAAGCCCGTCGATCGCTTGTCTGATTTCTGCATTGTCTTTCCTCAGTTCCCTCACTTCCTCCCTCAGCTCTTGCACATTTCTCTGTAGGTCCATCAGCATGGTTATGACTTTTATTCTGAATTCTTTTTCAGGAAGACTGTGCATTTCCATCCCTTCAGACTCCCTCTCTGGGGTTGTCTGGTTGATTTTGGTCTGAACCATATTCCTCTGTCTTTTCATGGCTATTGAATTGGTCACTGATAGTTGCCACGTATGTCAGCTGGGCTCTTTAAGACTTTAAAAAAAGAAAAAAAAGAAAAAAAAAGAAAAAACAAAAACAAAGCAACAAAAACAAAAAAAATGCCCACTGGACGTAGATTCTGTGGGAATGCTGTAGGTGGCGCTATTGCCCCACTATTCCCAGCTGTGGCTGCGCCCCTCCGCAGGGCCCTTTATCACTGTGGCAGGGGTGGGAACGACTAGGAGTCTGTTGATCTCAGTGAGAAGTGTAAGTATGGCTACGCTTCCTCAGTCGCCAGCTAAGGCGTCTGAAACTCCCCAGGACTCCCAGCCTGCTGGGCTGAGTGTGCCGGGGTGATCCGGCTCCTCTGCTGGGCTCCTGTCTCTTTAAGGCCGCTGAAGAAAGCGCGTGCTTTTTTTTTCCTTCCCGGGAGCCGGCTGCAAGCACCCTGGCGCATTCCCTGCTCAGATCCTGCCGCTCTGTCTCTCCAGTCTCTGCTGCACCGCGCGATGTGGGTCAGCGCTCCCCGCGCAGATCCCCGGGGCTGGCTACTTCGCGGGGTGCACTTTCACTCCCTCCCGGCTCTGAATCCTCTCCTCCCGCCGGTGCGCTGGGGTGGGGGAGTGCTAGGGTCCCGCCGGGTCGCGGCTGCGTATCTTACCCGCCTCTTGGGGTGCCGAGTCCTCTCGGGTGTAGCTGCACGCTGTGCGCTTTCCTGTGTATTCTCGTCTCTCTTTTAGGAATAGATGTATTTGCTGTGTTTTCTTAGATAAATATAGTGTTGGGAGGAGATTTCTGCCGTCCTGCTCACACCGCCATCTTCCCGGAAGTCACCCTCTAATTCTTTAAAAGCCCACAACAGGTGCTCAGTAGTTAGTTCGTAAAGAAATAAAATTAACAAAATGTGTTATCATGTTCATTCCTGTTTTAACTTGGACTTTCAATTGTAGGAGATAAAAACCCAAATCAAATTGGCTCGGGGAAAATAGGGAATTTATTTGCTTGGATAACTGAAAAGTCCAGGGACCGGACTGGCTTCAGACACAACTGATGCTAAAAACACAGGCAAGTCATCATGGCTCATTTTCTGCCTTTCATCTGCCATCTACTATGTTAGCTTCATCTTCAGATTCCACTTACTGACTCACAACATCCTTACCGCAGAAAAATGAATGTTCTTCTCTCTCATTGCATTGCCTTGGTTCTGATTGGGCCTTGTGCCCAAGCAGGGACCAATCGCTGTGGACTAGCATAATGTATGCTCTGATTGGCTAGGCTCAAGTCACCTGTTCATCTCTGCAAAGAATGGATTCAACTCTACTGAAAATACTTGGGTAGAGAGCATGGGGAGGTGGTTTCCCTATGAGAAGTCAAACTATTGCCAGAAGGGTGAGTCGATGCTGGGTGATGTTAACAGTGCATGGAGCATACTTTCTGCAAAGGAAATTCTAGTCGGAGAGCTGGCTGATAGAAAGCATCTAGTAGGAGTATGGGAAAAGGAAAAACTTGCTTTTGGTATGTGCCAGCATAACTAATTTTGTGGCTTAGGGAAAATGTTCTCTTTTTGCTCTCAGCCTGCCTTTAAATAAGGACATTGCCTAGAGTCAACTCCAATAGTCTATTCCTCAAATAAGGCCGTTTGACCTGCCTGTTATTCACATCCCTGCCCTTAGTTCTGTGTATAAAATCAGGAGAGAAATTCTCTGCAAAACCTACCCAAACATCCAGCCTCACTTGCTTCCTCTTGTTAGATTCCTTGTGTGGCTGTTGAATAAATGATTGAATACGGGACAGCACTTAATCTTCTCAACAATAGCCTTCCAAACAACCAACACTGTCAGATGCTTTTCTGGCATTTGAAAGTATGCCTGCAGCAAAACCATCTATTGAATGTTCACTGTGACTAAGACCTTGTGGACAAAGAAGACTGTCCGTAAAGCTGCCATCATTTGGCAAAATCAGTCTCTGTGGAGCCTTCTGGGGAAGAGCAGAAGACATGGATGGTAACCCCCCCCAAAAGCCAAGCAAGAATGGGGTGCTGGGGCTTTATCCAACTTGTTCACTAGCTTGATGCATTACACAGGAATGGACTCCAATTTGGGACATTTCAGGGTGTCAGCCTAGGGGCTGGCCCTCCATAGCATAAGCGATGTCTTAGATATTGCATTTGTCACATTAAGTCTCTGTGTTTTGACTTCTTTCCACTTGTTCCATGCAAACTTATGATCCAGAATGGATTTGCCAATGGGACATTTACTCCAATTTTCCAACACACCTATGTTTCATAATTTTAAAAGTTATTGATAGAATACTTCAGAACTCTAAATAAATTGTAGAAATCTCATAATGAATCCTACACAGCTTTCGCTTTATTTTATTGGCAATAGGCACACTTAGCAGTGTTTCCTTGCTCTTCGTGGTTTCTCCTCCGGCACTACTTCTGATGAATTGGATGGGATCCTCTGACACAGCTCTTCTGGCCACAGCTGATGGACCAGGGAGCAGAGCTGGAGGGCCAACAGAATGAAATTAGTGGTAGTGCTTTGTAGTGTTTCCCAGCCTTTTCTGTGAATTATGCAGATTCCAAGCTACTCCCTAAAAAATTCTGATTCAGTAGGTCGGGATTAGACCCAGGAATTAGAGACTAGCAAGCACTTCTAGGTGATTTCCTATCATCAGGTTGATTTGGAAAATCCTTGTTAGAGAAGGTCTAAGAATTTCCACTTTGCATTCTCATAGTAGGTTGGTTCTGCCAATCCAAGTTCTTCCAAGTGTTCAACTCTTCATTCCATAAATAAGCCTAACACATTCTCTTTTGTCTTTAAAGTGACCAGAAATATTTTCCGTTGCTTCTAATGAAAGACTACTCATCTGGAAATATACCAGTCTTGAGGCACCAGCCAAAGGTTATTACACGTTGAAATCAGAAGAGGGAAGGAGCTACAGATGAATATGAAAGAAGCAGATGGGTTAACTGAATAAAGCCATTAGCTGGTTGAAGAAGATTCCATACTGTAATATGCTCTACATTCATTTGCCTTGAATGAAAGGAGAAAAAAATTAATAAATGACGGACTCTGACACTTTAAGCAAATGAACAAACTAGCTATTGCTTCTATAGAGAAGTGACCTATTATACAAGTCTTATTTTGCTTTCTATTATTGTATTTTCAGAAAGTGGCCGATGCCTCCAGGCTTTCTTGCTCAATATCCCCTTTGTGCAAGAATAAGTGTTCATATTTGGTTGTAACATTGGTATATGAGATAAACATGTGACTAAATTGGAAAAGCACCATGATCCCGTGTTTGATAGCTGGGTCAACAAAGGCCAGCAGGTCAAATGCTTTTGTCTTGAGCACACAGTCAGTGTTTTCATTTAAAGTCTTTTCATTCCCAGGCACTGGTAGGTAGCTTCTGCCTACTTTAAGTGAGGTGAGTCTGCTAAATGCATATGGATGTTCTTGCTAAAGGGCCAAAATCTAGTGGCCATGTTACTTAAGGCTAGTTTTTTTACTCAGCCAGAAATCTCTAGCTAAACTATGTACTTAGGTGCTACAATATTTGCAACTCAGTGCCCTTCAAATCAATAGCAATGCAACAGGTAGAGGTTTCCAAAATGGGCATTCTTTGTAAGAAATCTCTTTATATGAGCAATGCCTGCAGACTCCCAGAGTAAGGGTATCTGCGAAAAAGGCATCTGGTTTTTTGTATTGAGTTCTACAGCACTAGTAAACTTGCTCTTTTCTCTGTTTCTGAGAGCCAAACTTTACAAATATCTTTCACCACCCTCTTCCCAATATTTGTAGATGGGATTTTACGTCACTCTAGATTTCCCTAAAACTACCGGTTTGAACTTGTCTGACAGTGTGACTCTAGGCACCCCAAAATAATTTGATATATACAGTAACAGTGTCCATGATAAGACATGAAACTTTTCTTCCTATTCCTCAGTCCTGAACTGTCTGTCTCTTTGTCCCCTCTCACACTGACAGCCTGCTATCCATTCCAGCTGAGAACACAGCCTGGATATTTGGCAGGTAATTAGTTGGCTATATGTCAGCAAGAGTTGGCCATTTTATTAAGTATGTTCACATCCTGTTAGTAGTTCCTCACCAGGGCCCATCAGCATTGTGACAGTTTTAGTTTGTTAATCTAATATTAAGTCTCCTGGGGTAATGAGGAATTGAGAAAGAACATCCCAGTAGGCCAATGTTTGGTGTCCTCATTTTTGCGCTGCTCTTCGGTACCTAATATCCCCCGTGTGACCCCACTGTCAAGAAGAAGTTGCTATTTTGTCTATTTTTAGTCCCTACCCAACTGCCTATAAAGGCATCATCGATTGAAGGTACTCCTAAAATACCAGGGTGGAACGAACCACGTGAATTCTGAAAAACTCCAGACCATGAAAACGCCTTTGGATCTATGCTTATGGATTTCCCTCCCAGTCTTGTTGCTAATTTGAGAAGAAGGCTGATGTGTGCCTTAGAGTTAATGAAGACTTTCCTGTTTTTCATGTGTTAGGTAATGGTTTCACTTATGAATAAGATTGGCCAGAATTGTGGGGCCTTCAGCCTCAGCATCAAGCTTAGCATCTTCCTATTTTCCACCCTTTCTTATATCCATAGTGATGTAGTATCTGCAGAATTTTTTCCTTACCTATTAGCCATTTCTCTTCTTTCGGTCACTGACTCCGGATTCTCCCTTGTCTGTGTGGCATGGGTGTGGCGGACTGTCATTCTTTGCCCAAAGATGGACATGTGAGCCAGGCCTGGCCAATCAGGGAATCACATCTTACCAGCCACTGGAAGAGATTAAGAGATGGGCGTGTGTCTCAGCCAGAGTCTCGGCCTCTGGAGAACGGAAGGTCTTTGTGACTCAGGCTGCTCAGGCACAAACCTAAGTTTATCTCAGCTCACTGCAGGAGAGATGCTCCATGGGTGAAAATGGCACCAGCCCAGAGACAGGAAGCCAAGAGATGCAGGAGGAAACCTGAGTCTGGTGACATGATATAAGCCTCTGCATCCAGTTGTGTCTGCAGCATGAATCGGACTTCTCGATTATTCATGCCAATAAATTCCCTTTTCTCCTTCAGCCATTGAGTTGGGTTTGTCACTTGTAGCTCATGAGTCATGACTGACCCCATACTCTTTTCATCCTATTCATAGGCCTGCTTTACCTCCCCTCTCCCAGTCCATTACGTGCAACGTTGTCAAGATCTGCTTCCCCTCTAAGATGGAATTCACATGTCCCTGCTGCCAGGAATGTTTTCTTGATAACTTCCTCCAGTCAAAAGGAATTCTTCACTCCTCTCTTTTCCACCTAAAATTTCCCACAGAATGTTTCACTTTCCCAATTCACATACACATTTCCATTTACTGTAAACTTTCTGGTGGTGCTGTGTCCTGGTCACTTTAGATATTCAGTAATGTAGTGAATTGAAATGAGTGCCTTTGGAGGCTTTGAGCACTTACACCTGCTTAGGAAACATTAATCAGATTAGTGTTGAGTCCCTAAAACAGTGTTTCCCAAAATGATCTGTGCAATACTGGTGTTCTTTAAGAGACTTGAGTAATAGATACTCAGACATAAAAAGGTCTCATGGACAAATAAACCTAGGAAACTTAGTTAAACAGAATTAAGTTGGCACTTCTTGGAGCCTCCATTTTATGCTAGTGAACAATATGACACGCCAGGGGAACATGGCTGTAAAATGGTACAGGTATCAGTCAAGGTCCAGTCAGGAGACAGAAGCCATATATGAACTGGGAAGGTGTAATGTAAAATATTAACAAATTTTAGGGGTCTGGCTATCAAGGCATAAAGAGAACTCTAAAGAATACAGGAAGGAATAAATTTTGGAAAGAGCTCCCCCAGACTGAGATTCACACCTCATTAGAGAGGATGTGGCTCATCCTACTTTCACTACAAGCAGGAAATCACCCACTGAGATGCCGATAAACTTTTCCTGGAAACTGTCCAGTGGTACACTTGAACTTGATCCTCAGACCTCATGTCTGAAGGACACAATCCTTTATAGTCTTATTTTGAAAACGGATGTGCTTTAAGATTTCATGTTCGTATGTACTAGCATTGACAGTCACCAATAAAGATTTTAAGTTGCCTGAGGGCAGTGAACATGTCTTATTTTTTTCCTCTCTGTGACCCTCTGTGCCTTACAGAGTGCCCAGTATATTGTTTTCCTTTTCCAACTTTATACTGAGTTATACCCCTTTAAGGCTCATGTTATGTTCTACCTTGCAAGAATTATGTTAGAGGTTTGACAAGAGTTCTAGCTTAAAGGCTATTTATTCTACTAAGCCTTCTAAGACTTACTCAGCCAGATGTTTTATTTCTTACCTATGATGAACTTTTAAAACCTTATTTAAATGTTATGGCTATTTGCATGCATTCCTTAGCCTCCTGTTAAAGGGTACTCATAGCAGTGTCTGACTGACCTGACATCTCCGTGGTTTGATGGTGTCTGAATGATGGCAGCTG
>JAVSCE010016509.1:0-50000 GCA_032199065.1 Smutsia gigantea | reverse complement strand
TTATTCAGTTGATGCAGAAAAAAGAAGAGTGAAAAACATGCCAATTCTTTGTCAATTACACTTTCCATGATTCATCAACCTTCTTCTTGAAGCATAAAATTCCACTTCAGCATTGTTCCAAAAACATGTGAAAAAGAAAAAGATTTAGAAAGCAAACTTTGAAGGAGAAAAAGCCAGGACTGAAATAATAAAAGAAGAAATTTTTTTTTTATGTGAAATGACATTGTATCCACTGTTCCTCAGTGGTATCACCCAGTCTCTTAGACCATTTCCACAAAATCTCTTCGTGAATTCTTTTCTATCACTGGGAATATACAAGACCATTAGCAACCATCAGTCAAATGCTCTTAAGGTTTCACCAAGGTAAGTGGCTAGAAGCACATGCTGAAGGATGGGAATGCTTCTTCCTGACTTTGATGTTTCCTTCAAGGTGGAGGGAATTCCTCAGCTGCGACATTTCTGATTCTCTCCTTTTCACCCCTCCCTTGAGGAGGTAGAGGGACATATCTGATTGTAAATATGAAGGGAATAACTGTATGGTAGACTCAAATCTGACTTTATTCTTCTTGGAAGTGAGCTGTCCACAGGAAGCACAATTTCTTAGCATCTCCTTTTCCCTCAGGAGGGAGCTTCTCTGATGCAGTGCTGCCACGGCTAGATGGCTAACTCTTCCTGCTGTGGGTGTTACTCCGGTGACTCTCATTCCTGATGGCTCATCTTCCTCCTTGGTCTCTATTAATGTTTTGGCCTTCATCATTTTTCTTTGTTTGGGGAGTTCTATTTTCAAGGACCTCCCTCAGAGGCTGACATACGTATGACATCTTGGGTCATAGCAGGAAAATGGCAGAAACTCACAACATTGTCCAACAGCACCTCAGTCCATTCCCAAGTACCCTATGAAAATGAGTATCTTTTGCTCATTCTTTTGAGAAATGTCATACAATAAATGAGAGAGTCCCTATTATGTGCTATGCTCTGTTTCAGCTCTTGATATGAATACCAAAGACCCATGAAACATGGCCTTTGCTTGCAGTAGTGTACTTAGGGTTAACACTCATTTTTTTTTAAAAAGCACAATAATCCCTAAACAGATGAAACTGATGGTTTAGGTGCCATGTGATCAAGAGAGAAAGAATAGTGAAGACTAGGGTAGATAGAGAAGACTTTTTGGAGGAGATCACACTGCACTTGAACTGAGTCTTTAGGGATGAACAGAATTAGAATGATAATGGAGGAGATTATTACCATGGTTTTCTTGGTTGTCAGTGATGGAAACAAATTCAAACTGGTATAAGTAAAAGAGTATGCCTTGGTTCACACCTAAAAACTAGCCCTATGTTTAGGCACAGTGGGATCCAAGGAGTCCAGTGGTGTTCTCTGAGTTTGGTCTCATCTCTTGACTCATATCTGGTTTACCTCATGTTGGCTTCATTCCCTGGCAGGCTGTCTCTTTGGTAGCAGATGTCTGCCAAGATTTCCAGATTTAAATCTCATCAGCAACCACAACAAAAAGGAAATTCTCTTTTCTAAATAGTTCTAAAAGTCTTGGAATTGAGCCCAGTGGGCTCTGGGTGTGCATCCCTTAGGTAGTCATTGTGGCTGCCTGGTCCTTATTCTCTGCTGAGCAGAGTTTGGAGTCAAGTGAATTTAAAATAGGGGAAGGGTGTTTCTCCATGGAAACTTGGATACCATCATCAAGACACATGGGGGAGTAGATGTTGGATAGACAAACGTAAGACGTGGCTGTAAGAGGCAAATCAACAAATGTGTGGGGTAAATGTTTAACTAAGAGGTGTTCTATAAAGACATCGTTGGGCAGAAAATACTGTGTTCACAGAAGAAGGGAGAATAAAGACTGATTTTAGAATATAAAATTATCTTGGAAATAGTGAATAAACAAAGCCAGAGAAACAGAGTGGACCAAAACATAGAAGGTTATACTGGTAGTTATCTAGAGGCTAGTTAGATTTTATGCACTGTGTGAAGCAATTAAGCCAAGGAGAGATGGCAAATATCTTATTTAAACAATGCCCTGCACTATTTGTTGTGACGAAACACTAAAAAGACTTCCTTATCCATTTTCCTTTCCTGGAGGGAGAGAGACGGTTGACTCACCAACACGCATTCCTCCCGAGGAGGTTGGTGTAAGTCAGTCAGGGTAAGTCCTTTTCCTTGACTGTGACTGGGTCTAAAGGGGGCCTGAGCTCCAACTCCATCTCTTAAGGGGTGAGAAAGCTACTGGAGGAATTTTTGCAGCAAGTTTTCTTTTCCCTAAGAAATGTCTAAAGAAGAGAGTATTTTCTTCCTCCATGGAAAGAAGGCCTTGATACCTAGAACTGCTAAGTTTGAGGGTGGATCCCACACCACAAAGATGTACAAAACAGATCTTTGAAGTCACTGCCAAGCCAGTCAAAGTCTTGTAGTCTACTCTACTTTGGGCTTTCTGCTTCTGACATGATAAATATCTTTATTGTTTTAGCTAATTTGAGTTGGGTTTTCTGTGATTCGCAGTCAAAAGCCATCTCAGAGAAGAGATTTATGCTGAAAAACATGGACATAGAAACCTTTATTATAAAGTCATTTATTTATTCTTTCATTATCCACACAATAAAATCCTCATTAAAATATTAAAAAGTTCCACTACCATGCCCAGAATTGTATCTATATTGGTACCACAATCTCAGGGAGAAAAAAAAGACTAAAAGGAAATCAACTAAAATCATAATAGTCCCTTTTAGGGACATAGTATGGATGATGTGATATTCTTATTCTTTTTGTTTTCTTTTTTTTAATGATACATTGGAAAAGTTTGGCTTTTATAAAAATTAGAAAATATAAGCTTTTCCCCCCAGACTAAGTCCTATCTGATTAATCTGAATTTTTGAGTAATGGGCTGTTTTTAATATTTAAATTTTCTGGGTAACTCAGAGTTCTTTCGATTTCAAATATTGTGATTAGAAACCATTCCAAAATATACGAGTCATTTTTCTATCTTAGTTATTTATGTAGTAACAAGAATGGAATTTTCCTTTACTGAAGGCAGCTGTCTCAGGCTTCAGGTCATCTTTTGGAAGGTCAAGGCCCAGGCATACAGGCTGAGCTTGTGTTGGAAATTAAGCTTAAACTGTATTAACCAAGTGTTGCCCTGGAAAGTGCCTTATCTCCCTGTCCTGTAAGTGAGTTCCTAAGAGGCATTTATACTTTATTATTTGAATGATTTTCTTATTATTTCTCTTAAAATTGGCTTACTCTCCATTCAGAAAAAATCAATTAAGAAGAAATATTTATATCACTGTCATACAATGAAAACTGGTATCATTTGAGATAAATACAAGGTAACCTATAAGGATGACCTAAGTAAAATTTAATGGTATTAATCATATTCTATCCTGATACTGTTAAATACCAAAGGTTCTGAGCATGGATCCTGATCTGTCTTTATTTAAAAGGGAGATTATCAAATGTTAGAAAAATGTTAGAGAGCCTTTTAGTACTAAACTGAGTCTTCTTAAGCAGTGAGATGGGTTGAAAAGGATTAACTTTCTCATGAAGAGATTCAGCATTATTTAAAATTGCATTCCTGTGTCATTAAAAATCACGCCCTCCAGACCACCCAAGTGACTTATCTACCGCTTAATCTCTGTGTCACCAGTGGTATCTGTTGTATTCCACATTTGAGGAAACAAGGAACTACATTGGTGGCTGCACATTAAAAACACCCAGAGGTTTATTTAGCTCACGCACACACACACACATGCACACGGTTCTCAAACACTAGTGTGCTTTCAGAGTCACTTGTAGGGCTTCTTATTGAACTACAGAGTTTCTGACTCAATAGTTTTGGCATAGGGCCTCAAAATTTGCATTTCTAACAAGGTCTCAGGTATTAACACTGGCATCAAAGAATGCGCTGGAGGATGGCTGAACTCAGTGGTAGAGAAGCTTGTGTATTATTAACTTCAAAACAATATTGCCTCCTCAGTTTTGTTGAGCCAATAAATGTTGGTCTATATTATAAGCGGAAGACTAGGCCAGAGTTGAAATCCAGATGAATTAAGATGCACATATTTCTTAACCTTTACTCCAGCTAGGAGTACATCAGTTCCTACAAGTTGAACTGCAGAATCAAGTAAATAGATCTGCTCTGAGAAAAGGTCAGTACACGTGTTCTGGTACAATCTAATTTCAGTCTATTGCCCTATGCCCTATTACTCGCTCTATGCAAGAGATACAATGGTGAGGAGTTTGAATGTAATTGTCTCTTCTATACTAAAAGCTTCTCGGTCCACAGAATATTCATGAGAACTAAAGAGATGAGCTAAAGGAAACAAGCTTGTCCAGCCAGAGGATCACACACATTCCCTCCCTAAGATGCCTGCTTCTCTAGGCTCCCAACCCAGCATCCACTGGCCCCCCATGTTTGGGAGAAGGCTCCTTTAGACATAAAGCAGCCCTCAAGTCTGTTTTCCTGCCCCATTCACTCACTGCATGTCATTACCAGGAAGCAGATACTAGGAATTATTTCAGAAGAAGCTTTGAACACTCTCACTGTGGCATGCTAGCTATTTGCCAGCCCTTCGGCAGAGGTAGAATTGCATTTAGTTCCTATGACTTAATAATTACTTTAATTTCACTTCATACTGTTCTGAAGAACTGTTTTTGAATGGAGAGCACTTACTGCACTTCTAGTGTTCGCCTGGAACAGACACAGCTAATCAGAATGTGTAGAACTAAATAAAAGAGTAATTATGGGAGGCTGTGATGTGTTATAACAGATGCACCAAACAAGGATGGATCAACTCGTTGCTCGGAAGAGAAATAATTTATTAAGGCAGTTTCAGCACACATCTTATAAGCACAAGTAGAATTTAATAAGGGTAGAGGAGGAGAAAAAAACAAAGTTTTTGAAGCATGGAATTTAATAACAAGATTTCAAATGTTTTATTTATCCCATGTACTTATTCCCCTTCAGGTACATCTTTCCATAGTCACTGGTGTTTGTGTCTGTTTTGAATTGGCTGTCTGTGGGAAATAGGTGCCTTTTTGCTTCTAATGGCCATGAAGGAAAGGTCACGAAGGCCACTAGAGGCCGCTGAATGATACTAGAGGTATCTCCAACCTTAAGGGTCTGGGGTAAGCCCCTGGTTAACCAAATTACTCATCTCTCCCTTTCTTTTAAGTTGACCCATGGTGTGCCAGGGGGGAAATCGAAGGTGAGAGCAAATAAGTCTGTTACTGGCAGTAGCCTGAATTTATGGAGGCTTGTTTCCACAGTTGCTCTAAAGGTGCCCATTTAGTTCCAAGTTATGCCAGCTTCTCAGGGAGTGTTTTCCCTAAACACTGCATGGTGAAAGCAGCCATGCACTTAAAGCTCATTAGCTAAATTAGATTTATTTCAATACCAGTTTGATAGGATTTAGCTTTTGCTCTGGATACACACTCTTGCTTAGGCATGATGAAAAAGCAGAAAAACAAGGTTCTTGTCCTCCTAGGCTATGTTTAACTAATAAAGACAAGTCCATGCACTTCCAAATTTGAAAACAGTTCCAGTAGGTTATAAAGTAATTGCTAAAAGACATAATGTCTAATTGCTTGTGAATGGCCCAAGGGGTATGCTCTTAGGAGGATCCATATCTTGACCTGGTCTTGGAAAAAACCCTCAACTTCAAGCAATTTGCTGTCATTTAACAGGTGTGATTCGGCAAGGAGTGTTTTTAAAGGATGGCTTTTTTCAATGCCATCTGTTCCTTGAACTCTTTCTCCAATTTCTTTTGTACTATTGGTGTGGCATTTTATCACAGATTGTGTAGGGCCACCTTTTCATTTATTTTGTGTCAAGCTCTTTTATCTGTCTGTCTATCTGTTCATCATTCCACCTATCATTGTATCTATTTATCTATCATCTATCTAAATTTTTATAAAAGTTACAAAAGCATGTATACTTTTTTCCCATGTTTGCCTTGTGTCTACAACTAGGCATCAAGCTTTTTAAGGTGGAGTAATACTCTTTATTCATCTGTGTATCTTACCAGAGTGGTTAGGACGATCTTTTTTTCATAGAAGCAATAAATCTGCTGGTTGAATATAATGGAACATAATGACCCGGCTGTCTAGGTCATACCAAGTAGTACACATCCCAAGTGTGGGTCATGAGCAAATGCTTCCTTCATTTATTCCTTGTTTTTAATATTGGACTGGAGAAGAATGAGGCCGGGGGCCTGTGAACGGCGTCACAGCCTAAAGCTGAGTTGTGTCACAACATGCTGTGCCCGAACAAACGCGGTTTTCAGTCGGAAGAGCGGGGCTCCAAACCCCACCTGGCTGGCCCCGAGCTGAGTTCTCAAAACCCTCAATCACTTAGGTTGCCAGGGTCCCCTCCATCGAACGGGCCTGTCGATAATACTTACCTTTGTTCCACGTGGGAATCTGGGGGGGGTGGGGGGGGAGCAAATGAAATCACATGAAAACATAAAGAGAAGCTCTGGACCTGAAGAAATAAATAGAAATTGTTGTTTATGACAATAAAATGGAGAGAGTGGGGCACACATTTAAACCAACATAAGCCACTTTGATCAAGTCCAGACGATCTGGCAGTTTCAATACATTTTGTGGCTTTATAAAGTTTCTATTATTTACTTGAAAAATCAGAACATTTTCCAAAAAAAACAAAGACAGGCCTCTTTAATTTGGGCCGCCTTGTGGAACAAGGAGTGCAGGCGGTGCGCAAGCCGGCTGGTGGGTCACAGGAAGGCAGCAGGATTAATCATTCTTCTCATCAGGCTGGGAGATCTTGGCTGGAGGAAAATAGGGTTGTCTTGTGCCTGCCCCATACTTGTGTGTGCCTGTCGAACGCCACAGGCCTGAGGAGGTCTAGAATCTGCCTTCAGATCTCTGCCCTGCTCCAAACCAAACCCTAATGAAAGCTTGGAAAAGGTAGAGCATAATTGTGCTTCGCTGATTTTTGCCTCTATGCCATCCGTTTCCAGTAAGGGCACCCTTACTTTCCTTGACAAATCACCCCTTCTTGCAACCCCAGGAGAGGCCATGTGATCCCAGCCTGGCCAATCAGAAAATTGTAAATTGTATTCTCCTGGGTCTTACGGACATCTGATCCAAGCCAGGCCATCCAGAGCTGAGGAGATTCAGTTCCAAAATGTATGTTTGAACTCTCAGTAAAGAGAAGCCGTCTTTCTCTGCATGCTGGAAGGATGCACGATCAGAACTCCTGGTTGCCCATCAGCTGGAAGAGTGTGCCTGAGAGTGGGGCCAGTGCTGGAGAAAGCAAAGCAAAGCTGAGAGATGAGAACACCTAACTGGCCATATTGTTTGAGCATCTGCATGTAGTGGCCCCATCAGCAAGCCCTTCCTTGGAGCTCATAATGGGGGTACAACCAACACACATTTCTCAGAGGCCAGTGGGATGAAAGTAAAATAAAGGAGACTCATCAATATCACCTCACACCAGTGAGGATGGCCAACATCCAAAACACAAACAACAACAAATGTTGGCGAGGATGTGGAGAAAAGGGAACCCTTCTACACTGCTGGTGGGAATGCAAATTAGTTCAACCATTGTGGAAAGCAGTATGGAGGTTCCTCAAAAAACTCAAAATAGAAATACCATTTGACCTAGGAATCCCACTCTTAGGAATTTACCCTAAGAATGCAGCAGCCCAATTTGAAAAAGACAGATGCACCCCTATGTTTATCGCAGCACTATTTACAATAGCCAAGAAATGGAAGCAACCTAAGTGTCCATCAGTAGATGAATGGATAAAGAAGATGTGGTACATATACAGAATGGAATATTATTCAGCCATAAGAAGAAAACAAATCCTACCATTTGCAACAACATGGATGGAGCTAGAGGGTATTATGCTCAGTGAAATAAGCCAAGCCAAAAAAGACAAGTACCAAATGATTTCACTCATATGTGCAGTGTAAGAACAAAGAAAAAAACTGAAGGAACAAAACAGCAGCAGACTAACAGAACCTAAGAATGGACTAACAGTTACCAAAGGGAAAGGGACTGGGGAGGATGGGTGGGAAGGGAGGGATAAGGGGGAAAAGGGGGCATTACAGTTAGCAGATGTAATGTTGGGGGGCACGGGGAGGGCTGTACAACTCAGAGAAGACAAGTAGTGACTCTATAGCATCTCACTACGCTGATGGACAGTGACTGTAATGGGGTTGGTGGGGGGGACCTGATAAAGGGGGTAGTTTAATAACCATAATATTGCACATGTAATTGTAGATTAATGATGCCAAAATAAATTATAAAAAAAGGAGACTGTCATCAATAACAAGGTCTTATATGTATATATATATATATATATATATATACATATTGGAGATATGTATATATATATATATATATATATATATATATATATATATTGGAGATATGTATATATATGTATTGGAGAACCCTTCTCAGGGGAGTCTGAGAGGACAACCTCCACTCCACCTGGTCCATCCTTGTTAGCTGGATCCACACGGTTATATATTGTTTGCTATTTGCTCTTGAGGTTGTTCCATGTCTGAGTTTTACTCCCTAGTGGATCTCCTTCTACCTGAGGGTCTATTTGGGACTTGTTTTGTCTCTCACCTGGCATACAGAGTGGCTTAGAGTGCACAGTCTCAAACTTTCTCTCTGTCGGGACAATTGGAAAATGGGATGTTTGTTAAACTCTCAGAGGACAGTGATTTCTTCACTGGGATTGTGTGTAGTCAGAAGGGACAGGTTGCTGGACCTTAGCTAAGATTTATCTCTTACCAGCCATAGGAGGTGAAGTCTGCCTGAGGTTTTTAGGGCATTCCTAGGTTGGAAGAGGCAGGTATGGGAGGTTATGTGTACCAAGTTTCAAGTCCCTTCATTTTCTGCCTTTGCCATCTTGTCAAGACTTACACCACCACATGTGTTTCATGAAATGAGAACCCATCAGATGGCCCAGGCTGCACTGACCATGTGGAGAAGTGGGTCAGAGAGGACAGGGTCCCTCTCTTGGCACTGGATCAGGACATTCACCCGACTCTCATGGATGGTACCATGGTCCTAGGAACAGAATTCCTCCTTCACCAGATGAGTTGTGATTATTATGAATGATAAAGAGGTTCAGTGCTTTATTATTCTTACTTTTAAAAATTCTGAAGCAAATGTTTCTCTCTGCACCATAACTGATCATTTTAATTTCCTTGCTTTTGCTATAATAAAAATTGACGTTAAAGGATGCCTCAGGCAATGTAATGAGAAAATGAAATTAGTTTTTCAGTTGACTGATCAAAAGCATTTTATATGTGATAATAAACAGTTTATTTTACTCTTTTGCTTATGACATAATTAATGGCAAAAATATTTTCCTGAAATTCATATTGTCTGTTAACTCACCTTCCAAGTTCGAAGAAAAGAGCATTTTTGTAATTCCCCAGACTGGACAAAAAAATATATATATACTTTACCATTTTCTGCTGAAGAGAGTTCATACTCTTCGTTTAACCCTTCAAGATTTGTGGCTACCATTAGACCAATCAGGTTCAGGATAATGCCTGTCTACTGTATTTCCTTCCCAGAGGACAGCAATATTTTTCTATTGAAACTGGAGCCAGCTTTCCCAGTGGCTTTTCATGTTGGAATGCTCTTCCTAAAAGCCTGACAAGCACAGATCTGTTGTCAGGATTAAAGCGGACTGGTTTAAAAAAAAAAGTGTAGACTGGTTGTAATCCAGCAAACTGAATTTTAACTTCTTTGATTTTTGACTTTGAAAAATGTGTTGTTTCTCCACCATCTCCAGATAAGGTAGTGATAGCTTTGGATGAATGCTGAATTGTGATTTGAAGACGATTCCAAGTATCTCCCCCATCCATGAGTTTGGTATTTCAGTTTAATTTAGCTGTATCTTAGTTTCCTCATCCTAATATATCTTAACAACAATAATAGTACCAATTACTAGGGGCTGGCCGTGTGCCATGTGCACCAAGATGCAAATGCAAAGGCATTTTCTAAAGCATTGCTTGTAAGACCAGAAAACTGCAGTCACACTGCATTGGTTAGCTTTGGCTGTCTAACAACTACTCTGAAATGTAGTGGCTTAAAACAATAACTGTTTTATTTAGCTCATGATTTTGAGTTGGCTGGGTGGTTCTTCTGGTCTTGGCTGATCTCTCTTTGGCTCTGTTTTGTGTGAGGTCAGTTGGTGTTTTGGCTTGCACCTGCATCTGGATGGTCTGGGATGGCCCCCCTCCTGTGTCTGATGGTTGACAAGCTGCTGGGATAGCTGCTTTCGGCTGCATGTGGTCTCTCATCCTCCAGGAGGTTAGCCTGAGCTTGTTCACATGGTGGTCTCAGGGTCCTGAGTGCAGCAAGGGAAAGAATGTCCCAGTGTACACTTTCAAAGTCTCTGCTTTAATCAACACTTCCTATCATCCCATTGACCAGAGCAAGCCACATGGCCTAACCCAGAGTGCATATAGTATGGAACTACTCAAAGGAGGAGAATCTTTATAGCCTCTTCTGCAGACCATCTGCCATATGACCTAAATAACCATCAATACCAAGAATGATAGATTCACTTATGATTCATATTTTCTCTTTGCACAAAGTCTGTGGGCATGCTATTCTCATATTTGGTATGCTCTTTCTTCTCCATTTATTTAACTCATTTTCTTCATTTAGAGCTCAGCTTGAGACCTCTTCCCTGATTCTTTGATTAGGCCAAATCCCATCTCTAAAGCTCTCACAACACTGTGTGCTTTCCCCTGTAGCTCTTCCTATGTTTGCAGTATTACATTAATTTGCATGGTTATCTATTGGATATTGGTTATCCCACCAGACTGCAAGCTCAAGAGCACAGGGACTGTGTCTTGTTTTTATTTACCACTGTATCCTCAGCCTGCCAGGATATCTGGCATAGAACATAAAAGTGCTTATTAAGTAATTGTTTTTAGATGATCTTTAATTTCTCTCAATGTCATGTAGTTGCTACCATAGAAATTTTACATATCTTTCATTAAATAATTCCTAAGTACATAATGTTTTCAGTAGGTTTTAAAAAATTCATTTTCTTTTTCTTTGTTCCCGATAGATGGTAATACAACTGAGTTTTGTGTATCAACCTTGTGACCAGAGATCTTGCTAAATTCGCTAATGAATTCTAACTCTTTGTAGATTCTTTTGGGTTTTCTTTATATGAAATTATGTCATCTATAAATAATGACTATTCATTTATTCCTTTTTCCTTCTTATTCCTATTATTTTTTGCCTCATTATTCTGCTCAGGACCTTCATTATAATGTTGAATAGAAGAAGTGATATTAGGCATCCTTATTTTGTTTATGGTCTCAGAGAAAAGAATTCAGTAATTCACTGTTAGTATGAGGTTTGCTAAATATATATTTTTTAGTTTAACCACTAGGAAACTATAAATATACATAAAAGTAGAAAGAATAGTATTATAAACTTCATGTGCCATCACCAGGCTCTAACAATTATAAATATTTTGCCATTCTTGTTTATTTATAAGCCCACATTTTTGTTTCTTTGTCATAAAATAATTAAGTCCATTTCAAATTAATTAATTAATTAATGCTATGTAATTTTCAGTAGGCATTAAATATATAGTAGATAAATCTGTATGGACATAGAAAAATGCCTACCATACGGTAAGTGAAAAAAATATATATACGCACACACACATATCCTATTTTTGCCTAAAGCCACATATGTATAGAAGCATATCTCTCTATATATGTATATGCACAGAAAAAAGAAGGATATTCATCAAGCTGCTAACAGAGGTTACATCTCAGAAGTGAGAACGTGAGTGGAGGATACATGTAGTTCTTTTTTGTTTATACACTTGGCATTATGTAGAATTTCTTTCAATGAGCATGCATTGCTTTTGTAATTTAAGAAAGCCAATAAAGGAAAAATATATTATTAAACAGCTAGTTTGTGAGTATTAAATAAAGAATGCAATGATCCAGGAGCTAACAAGCTATACAGAACTAATTTCGTTTCTTTCTTCCCCTTTTAAAAAAATATATGATTATATACTGGTAGTCCAAGGGAATGCAATAGACTAGTGTATCTTAACAGCCTTTGACCTGGTTTCTTGTAATACCCTTGTGGACAAGGTAGGGACCTGCAGGCTGAGGAGTGTTCTATCATCCACCAGAATTTATTGAAAGCCTGCTATACGGCAACAAATCTTCCAGGATCTAGAATGGAGCCCTAAGCAAGTCAGACAAGGTCCCTGTTCCTATAGATCTTCCATTCTAGTTGTGGAGACTGTCGATATATAAATGAACAATCACTAATCAATTTTTCATCTCCTCTGTAAGGAATTGAAGGATGCTATGGAGAGCAATGAGTTGGCTACTGGATGGTCAAGGAACATCTATCTGAAAAAAAGAATTTTAGGCTGAGATACAAAAGCTAAGAAGGACCATCAAAGGTGAAGGGCAGGGAGGAAATCGACATAGAGGGCCTTGCTGGTACAAAGTCCCTAAGGAGGGAATGAGCTCAAGTAGGCTTGAGGAACCTCATGGAAATCAAGGAGGTGGTGGGGTAAAAGGCAGAGGGGAGTGGAGTAAATGAGGGCAGAAAGGAGGCAGATTTCTGGTTAGGTTGGGCTTTGAAGCCAAAGTAAGGATTTTCATTTTAATCTAATTGCAAATGGAAAACTATTGAAGGATTTTGGCAAGGAAGTAACATAATCATATGGTTTTTGTTTGTTTCTTTGTCTTATTTTGTTTTAATGACTCTAGTAGCTGTGTTAATAGATTGGAGGGGGCCCAAAGGAAAAGAGATTGGAAGGGTGCTGTTCCATGTGAAAGAAGATGCTGTCTTGTACTAGAGTGGTGGTAGGGGAGATGAATTTTTGATACATTTTGGGAGCATAATACCCTAAGACTTACTAGTGGATTGAGTTAGATTAGGAAAAGAGAGGGATCAAGGGTGACTTCTAGCTTTTTAGCATGAGAAAATGGCAGGAATAACTTTTATTGAAATGGAGAAGATAGGAGGTTTGTAGACATGTTAAGTTTGAGATGCCTCCTGAATAGCCAACTGAAGATATCAAATTAACAGCTCAATAAACAAATCTGAAATCTCCAGGAGAGGCCAAGATTTGATGTAGATTTGGGACTTTTTGGGAAAGAGATGTTATTTAAAATTATTGATTTCCTCATCCATTGAAAATTTCTCTGAAGATTGTGGATTAATCCTTGGCAGTGGCACATCAGAATTCTGCCATTGTTTTGTCCTGGTACAAACATTTGACAATCTGGCAGAGAGAGAACTTGTTCTCATCATATTCGTAGCCATTACTCCACTTGGAGGAAGGCATGGTATGCTGGAAATGGAAGAATGAAGACATAAAAGCAGCAGTGGGCAGGGCTGAATCCAGATGACAGGGATACGTATTAACTTTATTTCCAGTCCCCTTAATCTGAGTAGAAGACTGTTCACTGACTAGGTAAGTCCTACCTGTGATAAAAGACCCTGGAATTCCTAACCAATAATGTGTTGGAAAAACACAGACCCGTGACTATGATCCGACTAAGACACATGGGTCATTAGGCAAGCTAATAGGGAGGATATCTCTAAAATTATGCCATTTGGATGGACACCCAAAAGAGACAAAAGAGGGACCATGCAAGTATCTGAGGGAAGGGATTTTCAGGTATCAGGAACAGTCAGTGCAAAGAGGTGGAACCTTGTCCTGCTCTATTAGTGCCATATGCCCAGTGCCCAGACATTGCCAGGTATACAAATGACGGGTGTTTAACAAATGTTTTTAAATGAAAAAGAAAACCCACATTTATTAACATCCACACGGAACATGATTAAAAAGGGAGGACAAAGTCTTTTCTTTCTCTCTTTCACCTGAGATTCTCTGAGCATTCCATATGATCGTCATCATGCTAAAGACGTTCTTGATGTCTTCACTCCAAATGAGTCAGTGCTAAACAATGTACAGAAAGAACCATGAAGAGCTTTCTTACTGTAGAATCTCAAATCTACTGCTGCGATTTTGTTGGTGAACCCATGTAAAATTGTCTAGCACAGTACTTGGAACGTAACAGCTGCTCAAAAAGTATGTGCTGAATCTGAGTCTCTTGTAGAAAAAAATGGGTAAGAAGTAATTAAATATGATACAGGTAAAGGGCAAATTATTGAACTATAAATTCTATTTCATTCCATACATATCTAGAGAATGATTGTCATGTATATGGAGGTTGAGTAAAGGAAATGGAAAGAACTAAGCTGTATTGCGTGCTTAGTATGTGCCATAATTTAAACCAGACGTCTTATGTTTCACTTAATCTTAAAACAATCATAGGATATGGTAATTGTCCTAATTTTCAATTCTGAAAATATCGTGGTTCAGAGAACCTGGGTAATTTGCTCACAGACACCATTTTTTTTCTCTTTGGCAATATCAGCAGGTGGTTAATTCTGCATACTTTTAATTTCTGCATTAAGAAAGGAAAATTTGGAAAATGTGCTTGCATTTTAATCTTTAAGTTTTGAAAAGTTTTCTAAAGAGTATAATGCTATTTTCTCACTTTAGCAAATCCAGGGAAATACCATACCATGGGTTACCTTTAGAGAACTGATTTTTTTATAGGGTTGTTGGTCTAATTTTACCCATCATTTTGTTTCTACAGTTGAGTAATACATACATATACAAACCTATAGGAAGCTTTTAAACCCACCATTTTAATCTGTAATGTAAATACATTTATTGGAAACAAATAAATTAATAACAGATTTAAAAGTAAAACACTAGACTACCAGTAAAATCAAGAGTAAGATGAAGATATTGGCAATCACTGCTATTATTCTTAGCCAATGAAACAAGACATGAAAAAGAAAATGAAGGATAAATATTGGAAAGAATATAATCACCCTTTTTATTAGATATGATTGTCTACATACAAAAATCTCAAAAATAAATGAAAAACTGTCAAGACTTATAACAGAGTTCAATAAGAATGTCAGATTAGTATAAAAATAGTACTTTTCTAAATTCCAGAAGTAATCAATTAGAATAACAGTAACAATCCACACTAACAGGAATAATAAACACCAAGAAATAAATATAATAGAAATTATTTTAGTCAAAATGTGACCCTTCATAAAACTTTTGACAACCACAGAAAATATTTTTATCTAAATTCCTTTACTGTCTGTCAACTGTCTGTTTTTGGAAGAAAAAAAATCATTCCTGTAATGACTTCTTGGAATTGTCTTACTTTTACAGCAATTTAAACTCTGTCTAATGTAGTTCTATGTAGAGAATGTCACTATAATTCTCAGTGTATAGGTTTGTGGGTGAAGATAATTTTATACTTTCTTTGGGGATGGAAAAGTAGAACAATTCAAACTGAGGAAATTATTACTGATTATTCATTTTTATAAATTTCATTAAAGAGTTTTGTTAAACTATTGTAAAAAATGCAGATCTCTACAAGATCTGTATAAGAAAACTGTATAGTTTCATAGCATAGCACTTTATAGTTTAAAAAAGATACGAACAAATGGAGTGTCATACTTAATTCAAAGAGAAGAATTGAGACAGTTCAGTATCTTCCACATCAATCCCTATATTGCATACAGTTTCACTGAAAACACCAATAAGACCTTTTAGGGGTATCTTTTGGGGGAGGTGAGGTTCAAGTTGATATTAAACATTATTGGTTAGAGTAAATATACAAAAACAGCCACTTAAGTTTTTGAAAAGGAAACCTAATTAAGGAAAGGACATACTCTAGCAGATATAAAAATCACTTTAAAGTAGCTGAATAAATAATGGACAAGGATTGACCAAGGTCCTAGTTCGTGATCATCACCGAGCCAGTATGATGACTGTGACACCTCATCATTAATTCCTTCCTCTTCAAAGCCAGAGCTACCAAGTGTGTTCCGTCCCTTTAGTTCTCTTAGCACCTAGTTCAGTTTTAAATCCCTAGTTTGGGAATCAATTACTCATTTGCTTCTAACTTTCCTCCTTAAGAACAGAAATTTATCTTGTTTATGTTTTATACCGTGATACAGCACAACTTTTATGATTCAAATTAAATGAGGCATTACTGTACTTTGGGATAAGGAACAAGTTGAATGGCCATGAGATGCCTTGTCTTCTCTTCTCTGATTAGTTCAGAAAGGCTTCCTGGAAGAGGCTAGGTTCTAGGAGCTCTTTGAAAATCACTGAGACTCAGAGAGATAGCATGGTATCCGATTATACATTGTTCTTCTACAGAAGCTCAGTAGGGATCGGATGCTGCCGGGGACATGTACACAGCATGATAAACACTGAAAAATGGGCGAACAGTTGGGTGTTCTAGCTCCTGCCTGCTTGTCTAGGAGTGATAAAAATCACTGCACACACAAGGGAAAAGAGAGAGGCCGCACTGCTTGCACTGGAGGAATTCATGGTCCTGGTGCTCTCCTTCTGATGCTCTAGTAGTGGATTGGGCTCTTGACTAGGTTGATGGAAGGCATGGTGGTCGGAATGCGTAGGCAGCTGTTGCATCTTGTCCAATTCATACAACCCTTATCATTGTCACAGAGAGAAGTGTGATTGACTTACTGTCAGACAGGCCCTTTTATTTTGTTCCTGTTGTATATAGTACAGACATAGGGATTGACAATGAGACTTGGGGGAGGAGAGCGCTGACTCTTACAATTTTATTTTCAGAACTACAAAGACAGGAAAACAGTGGGTCACCACATTGGACCTGGATGTGTCGTCAGTGTCAAATGAGTGGTATTAACTTGTCTTTATGGATATCAGGAGATTATTTGGCATAATATGCTGAAATAATAATTAAATATTAGTAGCTGCAAGCAGGAAAATTTTGGCCAGAATTCTCTAGAATTGGAACTCCTAATCATGGAGAAATTTAATCAAACTGGTCCAATATCAATAAGGGATATTGTAAAGGGAGAGAACTGAGTTATTTCACCCTTAAGGGCCCTCCCCGTCTTAGATTCTGTAGGCACTGGGAAAACAGATATGAAAATCCATGAAACATGGGTCAGAATCTTGCTGTGTGATTTCTGAGTTGGTCACTTCTCCTCCCGGAGCATCAGTGTCCTTGTCCATAGAATGATAGTGACCCAGGTAAATGCAGTATCAGTTGTCACCAGAGACATGAAGATGACTCAGGAGCCACCTCGGGAGACAGGTAGGACACTAACCAGAGTTTTGTGGCCCCCCTTCCCCACTGGTGTCTACCAGGGTAATTCTGTTTCAATCTGCTTTACATCAATAGGGTCTCTTTCAAGATTTTTCATAGAAAAAAGTGTTCTCATTTTTTTTTTAATCTAAACTAAACTAAATCATATTATCCGACCTGAGTAATGACAGTTAACACATATTGAGAGCTGGCCATTCCTAGTGCATAACATGTATTATATTGTCTAACTCTTACCGTAACCTTATAATGTAACTATGTTATTATCTCCATTTCACAGATGAGGAAACTGAGTCTTAGAGCCATTTAGTCACTCATTCAGAGTCATACTTCTTACATGTGGAATGTTTATCTGATTCCAGAGGCTGGTTTTGATGCAGGATTTGCCTCTAGAGGAAAGACAAGAAACTCAACGCTGAGTCTTTCCAGATTTGAAACTTTGTACGTGTTTGTCATTCTAAACATGTTAAATCATTGCCACTCAAAATTCATTGATTAAGTCATAAAATGAGCCAGGGTCTGGGGGCACTGAAGCAGAGTGGGCTCCTTGCTATGTCAGCCATGGGCACTGCTTGGGAAGTGGGGATAGCTGTGAAGAGAGCCAGTGGGTGTCCTACGGGCTCTGCCTTTTATGACACCTGCTCCTTATCTTTCAGTGACCACACTGCATAGTCCCAAAGGCACAATTAATTTTTACTCACTTCCCAATGTTGTGCCATCTATCACTGAGACCACCATACCACTTTGATGGGCTGCAGAAGCTCTGTGGCAGCTCTGAGGAGGTCAAAGTTCCCGTTAGGTCATAGTTTCTGCTTGGGGTCAAAGATAAAGTGATTTGAAACTCCCATAGGCGCAAGTAAAATGGATGGGGGCTAGTGGTCAGGGAAAAGGGATAAGAATTCAAAACCCCTTGGAAATGTCAATAGATCTATTAAAGTCTCCTTAGTGCAGGGTTCTGGAGACTCACCTGGAGGGAGATAATCAATTCCAGAAACATCAGGGACCACCAAGTACTCTACATAGATAAATACAGGTTAATGAGGCACATTTAGTTAGGTAATTTTTTATAAGTACTACTATGCAGATCTATTGATGGGGAAAAAATGCAGTGGTAAGCTCAGTTTGGAGAGAACTGTCCCCCAGTGTGTATGGCCAAGCTTTATTCAGTAGTTTGGGGGGAAAAATATCTGATGAAATGTAAAATTACTCTATTTAATCTGAGTTTCTCATGCAATGAGTGTTAATATTTGTCTTCTTTTTTTCTTAAGTGGCTCAAGTAAGTTTTTCAATCACATAACCACTGAGTATGTAAGATATGAACCACAGGCAATTAAATGATACCTAAGGTAGTAGGGCTGACTTGATTAAGCTGGTGTGTCATTAAGATTATAAACACAGCCTGGCCCAGCCACTAAGTAAAATACTATGTCTGGCTGAGGGTCCTTTTTCCAAGAGACAGCTAGTGCCCTGGTGCGGACCAACCTTGAGCGTTCCTGGAGTTCGAGAGGCATCTCCTGAATTTCTCCCTGCCATGTGCTCCTTTGCCTCTCAACATTATGTTTCTTGAGGACACCAATTACAATATAAATTTGTTATGGGGGAAAGAGGAAAGACCACAGGAACCAGTGAATGGAGTTTCTTATTTTTCTTCCACCCTCGTTGATGGCTCCTTTTCCATCTCCTTCCTGAACTCCTTTTCTTCTGTCTAACCCTTGAATGTAGGGGCTCCCCAGTTTGCATTCCTAATTCTTCCTTTCTTGCTCAGGAGTGAGACGATGACATGTAAGCAACACTTGGAAAATAGAAAAAATGCCAGATAGTCCAACAGAAGAAATTAGTAAGGGCACCTGGTTGTAAAATGGTCGGAGGAGCTGCAAAGCCAAATGGGAAAAGTTGAGGTAACCTGGAGAGTAGGAACAACAGAAAACCTCCACTACCTCTATGGCAGGGGGAATAATGGGGTGCCAGGGCCAAAGCTCCAGAGCTGGGACTGCCCACGAAGCTGGAGCCACGGAAGGAGAAGCAGCCGCTGCTAGGAAGTCACTAAGAACAGAGGTGCAGGCAGAAAATACCCTGATTTTTCCCTCCTCTTTCCTCTTGTTTTCTCCAGGGTCTCCAACTGGGGGAAGCCAATAGTCAATGACACCTGGAAAATGTGCTGTATCCAACAGGTAGAGGGCAAGAATGACCCAAGACTGAACATGAAATAGCCAGCCTTTTTGTTCTGATCAGATTATCTAGTGGTTTCTCTACTGTTGATTTTTTTAAAAAAGAAGCGATACTTTGATTTACTTACTAATTTCACTGTTTGGGGGTTTTATCTCATTAATTATGCTTTTAACCTTATTATTGCTGCATTCTTTACATTTTTTTCCTACATTTTTTGAGGTAGGAATTTGTTTTCATGGAATTATTTTGATAGATATAAATTTTTAAGGCTATGAATTTACCCCCGCAGGTTCTGATACCTTGCATTTTCCATATTTGTTTTTAGAATTTTGCGATTTTGTTCATATTTCTTCTTTCACCAGAGAATGTTAAATGGAGTATTTTTAAATTTCAGAGGGAAAGACTTATTTATTTTATTGTTAATTTCTTGTTTTATAGGGGAGAGTGGAGATGAAAACTGGCAAAAGAATTTGTGTATATGTGCATGTGTGCATGCATGTTCCAAAAATTTAGCTACATTTTTTATAAGAATGGGGGGAAATCATTTTTAAAAATAAGTAGATAAAGAAGAATGTTTATTTAAACAATATTTTTGTGCATAACTGTTCATATTTTGATCCCCTCACAATCTTGTCATGGAAATTTGGCCATTTTAGCCCCTGACCTTTATTACAGTATCCGGTCTAGAGTGAGAACCCTTATGGGTCAAGAGGATATGCTGAACTTTGGGACTGACCTTCCTGCTCTCAGAAGGTAGAAGATCCTGTATGCTATCAGGGCGGGCTGATACCTGTTGTGGAGATCACTACTTTTTTTTATATATAATTTATTTTGGTATCATTAATCTACAGTTACATGTGCAATATTATGGTTATTAAACTACCCCCTTCATCAGGTCCCCCCCACCAACCCCATTACAGTCACTGTCCATCAGTGTAGTGAGATGCTAAAGAGTCACTACTTCTCTTCTCTGAGTTGCACAGCCCTCCCTGTGCCCCCCCAACATTACATCTACTAATCATAATGCCCCTTTTTCCCCCTTCCCACCCATCCTTCTCAGTTCCTTTCCCTTTGGTAACTATTAGTTGGTTCTTGGGTTCTGTGAGTCTGCTGCTGTTTTTTTCCTTCAGTTTTTTTCTTTGTTCTTATACTGCACATATGAGTGAAATCATTTGAAACTTGTCTTTTTCGGCTTAGCTTATTTCACTGAGCATAATACCCTCTAGCTCCATCCATGTTGTTGCAAATGGTAGGATTTGTTTTCTTCTTATGGCTGTATAATATTCCATTGTGTATATGTAACACATCTTCTTTATCCATTCATCTACTGATGGACACTTAGGTTGCTTCCATTTCTTGGCTATTGTAAATAGTGCTGTGATAAACATAGGGGTGCATATGTCTTTTTGAAACTGTGCTGCTGCATTCTTAGGGTAAATTCCTAGGAGTGGGATTCCTGGGCCAAATGGTATTTCTATTTTGAGAGATCACTACTTTTTATCTGGTTGGCTTTTTTTCATCAAGTGTATATACTCCACATTTCCTGTGTGCCTGGCTCAATGCTGAATTCTAGAGATATTTTAGTGGAAGAGTTCTCCTCTCAATGTGCTCTGCATACAGAAGCCCTTCAGGTAATGTGGTGACCCCTGGGGTTAGGAGAATAAAGGATGCAGTGGTGACACATACGAGGACAAAGTTTTAGAGAGGCCCCTGTGTTCTGGACTCTTTCCCCCATTGCCATATAATCACACTTGCTTCTTGCCCCCAGTTTCTTTGAGTTTGTGGTAGCATATGAAAATTAAGTCAACTCTGTGCTCAGGAACAATGGAATCCATTTTTGTGTTTTGAATATTTCAGTCTTTAGGTTTAATGTACTAATGAAGTGCATCATGAAAAGGGAAAGGGAAAGGATGTTTTAGAGAAGAGGTAGAAAGCTATGGGGCCACAAGAGGATTTCCCTGGTTTTGGACAGCAGGAGAGACTACGGATATGGTGAGGCACTTGACCCAGGGGAAGTTTGGGCCACCTCCCTGAAGGGATGCCCAGGCCTCAGAGATGGACTCCCATGGTCTAAGTAGGGAGGAGGGCACTGTGTGATGTGAGCGTCCAACATGGATTTGCTTATGTCAGGCTTGCCTGCTTTCCTGCCAACTGCCTCTGTAAACATACCCCACCCTAAAAGGCATCCCGGTGAATCCTCAAACCAGATAGCTCCATATGTCAGGTGTGCTGGTGAAAGCCTGAACTGGATAACACCACATGTGGACTGTCCCCTCTTATCTCCAACCCGGATGGAAGGACGGGACTATATGAGACCCCAGACACAGAGCCCCTGTGCCAAGCTCATCCCAGAGGTCCCTGACACTGGACCATAGACGTGTGCTCTGAGGTTTGCTCCTGCTCATCTGCCCGCACTCCTGCTCCATCACAGGTTCCTCACTCCACTGGAACTGTCTCTGCTGCACTGCCTTCCTCTTGGGACAGACGAGAGGCTGATTGGGACAGCCCGGATCTGAACCATCCGTCATGACTGGTATAAGATCTATTGATCCTTGATATGTGTGATTTTCCGATATGCTTGATTCCCCCTTTGAGTGTTGTGTGAAAGGAAATTGCGAAAAACTATGAGATTCATGCAACCTTAAGGGTGTTAAGTTCATTACTCCATCACCCTGTGGATCCATACTTCCTGACCCATTCATGTCAGGTGCCACTTTCACAGACCTCTCGTGGCATGAAAATGGGTAACAATGAGGCTCCAAGAGACCAGTGGAGAAGAAGACAAAGAGATTATAAGTAGAAAACATGACCGGGTATGGGTCTAGAGGTCTTCCTCTCTTTGTGTTCCCCCTTCTAAATTTTAGTCCAACAAAGACTGAGGAAGGATTTCACATCAACCCCTCGCAAAAGAGGCTTAACAGAAACATTAAGCTGAAAAATTAAAAATAAAGAATTGTGATAATTGTTGCCTCTCTGAGTCTTATAACTGAGACCCAAGCCCGTGATGGGGGTATTTAGCTAGAGCGTTATTGAGGAAGAACTATGGCTTCTGGCTCAACTACGAGCCTCTGTAAACATACCCCACCTGAAAAGGCGTGCTGGTGAATCCTCAAACCAGTTAGCTCCATATGTCAGGTGTGCTGGTGAAAGCCTGAACTGGATAGCCAGTGATGGTTCTCCAGCTCAACCTTTTTGTAAGATGCTGTTACTTAATTCACAAGATAATTCCTGGCCCCTCTGCCACCTTTCTGCACAGTCTGTCCAGGAGTTCCAGGTGCTCCCACTGATGGTTTCCGGGGGGAAGGCACATTTTGGAGCCATAGGCTCTTTGCCTAGGGAGCCTGTGCAGCAGAGTCTGACTCCGGCAGGAGTTACAATGTTACCATCTCATTAATGGGTAATACGCGCAGGAATAGGTTAGATTGCCTCCATTATTCAAGGAGCTCCATGTGCCTGGTAGCAACAATTACCAAGATGCATAAATACAACAAAGTTAATTAAAATGTTAGCTGATATAAATAACCTAAGGTTATTGAACATTGTTCCATTTTAAATTAATAAGTACGCAAAGGTAATGTTTATAATTAAAGCTATAATTTATCTTCATGCTCTGTTTATTTAATAGCAGTGGTAATATAACGCTACATGCAGAAATGTAGTAATAGATTTGTTTAGCACTGACATTATAAACAAATGTCTCAGTCTATTTATTCTAAGTTATGATACAGATTCTTTTCACATGCATCTGATGGCCTTTAAACCATTTAAAATGAACTGCATTAACGTAATCTAATCTTGATACTGAACATAACATTTCAGTTTGAATTATCCTGAATCCATGATCCATTTTATTACTCACAAAGCACTTTATACATTTATGATAATGGCAAACCTTGCTCTGTTATTTAAATCCCATTTCAAAAGGGATGTTATTATTATTTTTTTTAAATAAATAAACCCCACACATTTGGGGTAGTAAAGTACAAATAAGGAAAAGTCAATGCCCAGCAAGCCCTTTAACAAAGCAAACAATTCAGGTTTTTATGACATTAGCAAGTAATAAAGGGAAGAACTGACATTTACAGTTGATGAAATTTTATGTTATAACAGATGATGAAAATGGAATGAAAATCACATGGAAAAATATGTCCGTGAGGTTCAGCCATTCTAAGGAAATCTCTACCTGTAGACTGTCTTTGGGGACACGTTTCTAACTTCAACCTTTGTTCAACCCTTGAAAAGATTCCAGGTCTACCTTGGGTGTAAGGCTCGCTCAGGCAGCTGAGGATGGGCCATCCCTCTTCTGTTTCCTTTTAATTCCAGCTCCCACCAGCTTCATTCTGGCTCCCCACGCACCCTCCCTCCCTTTCATTCACTATCTCTGGACTCTGGAGAACACTTACTCTCCACCCTCTAATTTAAATTATAATAAGCAACTGGACTGTTCTCTTCCATGGTTGCTTGAGGTGTCAAGGAGGGAGGAAGAGAGTTTTGTATTTCTTTCTTGCATACTTCTAGTTTCTTTTCCTTAACATAGCTTTTTGTTTCTCTCCCTCGTTAATCCCTTTTAAAATAAATGTTTCTTCTGGGTTTACTTGCAGTCACTGAAAGCAGTTTCACTTTATTTTGTAAGAATATTTCATTGGATGTTTTAGAAACAGCTGCCCCTTAAGTCAAATAAACAACACAAATAATTTTTCTTTCCTTCTTTCTTTCTTCTCTTTCTTTCTTTCTTTCTTTCTTTCTTTCTTTCTTTCTTTCTTTCTTTCTTTCTCTTTCTTTCTTTCTTTCTCTTTCTTTCTTTCTTTCTTTCTTCCTTCCTTCCTTCCTTCCTTCCTTCCTTCCTTCCTTCCTTCCTTCCTTTCTTCCTTTCTTTCATCTTTCTTTCTTTCTTCTTTCTTCTTTCTTTCTTTTCTTTCTTTCTTTCTTTCTCTTTCTTCTTTCTTCTTCTTTCCTTTCTTTCTTTTTTTTCTTTATAAGGAAGTTAAAAATGTAACAAGCCTGTTTTTGGAGAAAGAATAGGCCAGAGAGTTTTTTTTTTTAATTCTAAACAGATTACACACTTTGAAAAATCCTAAAAGGATTTTGATATTGGAACCTCTGAAATTCAGGAAGGATTTAAATTTAGGATTATAAGCTACCCAACTGCAAAATCCTTCTGTGATCAAATATCACATTTTAGGAGACGAGTGTTTTTGTAGCTGCCATTCTGGCTGGTTCTTCTCGTTACATGCAGTGTTAATAAAACAGGAGGACGGCAGGGCTCAGGGCAAACTCTGCAGAGTTGGGGCTGCTGGCTGGCCTGCTGTCAAAAGCTCAGGCTCCAGAAATTAGTCTTAGGGTTTCGGTCCTCTGCAGCAACTCAGAGGGACTCGGGGAAGCTGAAATGGTTGCCTGAACTAGTAGATCTAGGCTGCAAGCCAGCTCTAAGCGATGAGGCACGGGGCTGACCTGGAAGAGGTGATGGTAAGAAACCACCCTCCCCTCCTCCTTTGCCTTTTTTACATATCCTTCAAATTCAAGTCCTTTCCTATGGGGGTGGGGCACCTGAGGCTTAGGTGGCTATAGGCAAAGTGAAGGAGGAACAGGTTGACAGAAATCAGGACAGGCTACTCCGAGATAGGGTATCATAGCATACTGAATATTTTTAGCAGGAGGAATCAGAGAAATGACAGGTACAGGAAGGACTTTCTGACCGTCCCCTGATGCAGATCTTAAGACCCTCATGTGAAAAGGGCCCTCCCTGTACCCCAAGGAAAGAAGCATCTTTATCTCTGAAGATGGAGGACCCTAGGGCATCTGAATGAACAGGCCTTGCTCCATTTCCCCAGTTTGTTACTCTTAGCTCTTACCCCTTTTTATCTTATCACTTTTCCCCTCAACTCCCCACTCTTCATCAAAGATAGTATAAAAACATTCAAGTTTAACTGTTTCTTCAGGTCTTCATTTCCTCTTGAAAGCTTCTGAGTCCCATAAAACTTGTATTAGATACATTTGGATGCTTTCCTCTTGTTCATTTGTCTTTTGTAACAGGAGCCCCAGCTGAGAAGGGTAAAGGAAAAAATTTTCCTTCCATACAGGGTCAAATTCTTGTCCTTTTAAAGTCTGGCTTCTAGTGGCCATTAAAGTATTTTTGTACAATGATTTCTATGTTAGGGGTTGTTCTAGAACATTGGAACCAGAAGGGTTCGTTGATGTTATCTAGACTATAGATTTAAAAACCTCAATAACAATTATATGCATTGATAAATATTCTTTGCTTGACCAAGCTTTAGTCAGTTTCTTGAACCTTTTCCTAGGCTCAGCTGTGTATTTACTTATAAAATCCATTTTCAGCAAGAATCTTGCTAAGTCAGTTTAACCAAAACCCCCCACCCTTAATATCCAATCAGGTTCCTTATCCTCCACTGCTCCACCCCAGGTGATGTCTGATCATCCTGGCTTATTTTCAGTAAGAATCTTGTTAGGTTGGTTTCACCAGAATCCCCCTCATGTTTGAGGTCTCCTTTTAGTAATTTTCCACGCATAGACCCCACCCTGCTACTTGCCTATACATTCCTGTTTGCCCATGTTGCGTTCAGAGTTGAGCCCAATCTCTGTCGCCAACTGCAATCCCAACTGCAGAGCCCCTTCCCCTTTGAGTAAAGTCGTCCTTACTTTACCTAAACACACACACACACATTTGATGTTGAAACATCCTTTTGAGTGGGGAGGAAATTAAGCCTAGAAACCCAATATGTAGAATAGGTGAGAGAAAAACTGAGCTTATTAACTTAGCATTTGAGCAGCAAGCCAGAGCCCCTCAGCTCACCTTTTCTCTTGTCTCCCAGGTGGTTCCTGAATTACCTGTACTAAACTCTAGAAATCCACCTAATGGTTTGAAGATCCTTAATTGGGTCCTTCCCTTCTTTTTCTGATCTTCTCCTGAAAGTGCGTCAAACAGGAAGCCTCCCCCAAGAGGACAGCAGAGTCATGCATGGTCCCCAGTGGCCCAGTGGCAGATCTGGGCCCCAAACCTTCTTGTCCAGCTCTAAGCTGAGATCCCTTTCATTAAGGTTGTCATGCGGCATTGCTCAGTTTTGCCTTCTCTATCAATGCTGAGAAACAGAGAACCCCAGTCCGGGTCTAAGCATTGTCTGGTAAATTCAGCAACCACATTTAGAGCCAGGAGATATGGTGGGCCAATAGAAATGTACTGTTGCATATTGACCCTCAGAAGACAGGTCACTGATTTTGACAGGGTAGTCAATATCAGGTTTGGTAGAGGGTACCATGGAGATCAGAGGCAGGAAAAAGCATATGGGTAAGTGACCCTGAATTTACAATTCTATGGCTTACTTTGGCCTAAGGTTGCCACCTCTTCATGAACTTGGGTTAGCCAGAGTGTCCATACTCTGGGATGCCTGCCCTAGGGCGGTGGCTCTCAGCTGGAGTGATTTTTGCCCCCAGGGGATATTTGACAATATCCAAAGACATTTTTGAATCTGCTAAACACCTTACAGTACATAGGACATCCTCCCCACCCCCTGCCCCAGCCGAAGAATTTTCTGGCCCAAAATGTCAATAGTGGCCAGGCTGAGATAACCTGCTTGAGAATTTAGCAATCATTTCAAGGACATAATTATCCAACCAACTCCTTACTTTCACTTTCATTCTCAATATAATTCAATCCTGGTACCAAATTGGACAATCATCCATAGGCAGGTACAGCAAACACGTTGAAGAGTCTTTTGTGGGGGTGGGGTCCTCTGATGGGAGAAATGGGTGTGCTGCGTGGTGCAAAGTGATTGTGTCCTTACAGGCAGAGAGAGAGAAGACATGGGGACAAGTCTGAGTCTCTGGTTTCTGGCCTGTGTGGGAGGGGTAATAAGTGAATGGTGTGTGTGCCAAGTTCTTTGCTGACTTTTGCTGGGGATCAGATGAGTCAGATAACTGCTCAGCTGTGATGTGGGGGAAAGAGGCAGGGACGTGAAAGAGAGCAAGCAAACCCATTTAGCTACTTAGGATCAGCATGGAATAGGAATGGCAGAACACTGTGGAGAACAGACGGGGATGAAGGCTCAGGGGCAACCCAGCCAGAAAGGAAGTGAAAGGGGCAGACCAGTAAGGGCAGCCTTCCCTATGGAACCATCACCACGTAAATGTGGGTGCGTCCAGTTTTCTATTGCCCATTGCCTTGATAAAAGAGCTTTCTCCTCTGCCAGCCCAGGAGACAAAGAGCAATGCTTTGCAAAATCCATAAAACAAAAGACTCCAACAGTGTCAAGCCTCTTTAAACAATCACTTGTGCTATGAGGCAAAACAACCGAGACATCCGGATAAGCACTGTGGTGGTATTTTTCATGTTGATTGCAATAACACCATCAAAGCCATGCACATTCTGTGTAAAATCAATGTCTGCTTGTTGGAGGAGGGGGGGGGAGGGGAGAGGCCTGGGGATTTTATCTTGTAAGTCAGCTTTGCAGATAATCGCATGCCTCAGGCTTGGAAAAAACTGATGGTGGATCAATGGTCAGAACATGAATTGGTCTCTTTTGTAACTGTGCTGTGCCCAGGGTTAGCTTGGAGTCTCTGGATGTGGAAGAGAGATGGGGTGACTTGGACACTTCTTTTGAATGGGCTGGTGATGTCTTGGCATTATCTGCAAGGTTATTGGAAGGACTGCTCTGGGAGGGTTGGAATATTAGAGAAGATGAAGCAAAGTGAATAAAGTTTCCAGGGGCCAGAGGATGCTCCTATCCAATAAGAGACACCAATGTATGTATTCATGCACAAGCAACCCTTATACCCATGGGCAAGGCAACTTGAGTTTGTGTCAAGGAAACTTAGAAGATATTCATGTCCTGATCAAGGATATTTGTTGGTGCCTTTGTTTCAAGAAGAGGGAAATACACTGTCTCAGGGTGGAGCAGGTGGATTAAATTGTGTCTAACTTACTTGCTACCAGGTTCCTTAGGTTTGGCCTATGGTGTTTCTTATAGGTCTTCTTTATTAGTGGGGATGTTTAAGGAAGGGGGCAGGAAGGAAGAAATCACCTTATTATTTCTTTATTTCCCGGAGAGGTTCCTACTGGAGCAGACCCTTTTTCCCAAATATTTCCTACCAAGATGGTCTCAGTTCCCCTTCATTGATGGAGGAAGATGGAGCGAATGGCCTCCTCCCTTTGTCTGTCCCTGTGAGGATTAAATGAGTTATTTTATGTAAATCATGTACCCTACTCAATAAAATTTCAGTTATTGTGTTTCATCATTTTTACTGCATGCACCTCACAGGTGAACAAGTGCCCACAGGGGTGCACCCATCTATCTATGCTCCTGGCTGGCATTCCTCAAGGTCACAGTGGCCTCACCGTCAAGACCTTGAGCAAGCATATGCCCTTTGGATTCTTCCCACTACCTCTTCTCTTCCCTTCTCAATTCCTCTGTCCTTAAACTCGTTTCTCCTCTAGAATTCTTCACTTTCTCCAAGGTCTCCTCTTTCCTCATTTCCTGGCTTTATCCAGATGTCATAAACCTCTGGTGTCTGTAACCCTTCCAGCCTCTTGTTTGACTTCTGGAGGGGGGCATTTTAAGCCCCAACTGTAGAAGAGGCAGGAAGGATATTGGGGGCAGTTCTCTGCTCCAGATGTGCAGTGGCAATTTATTTTCTTTTATCCTCCCAAAGACTGTGGAAAAGAAATACAACATACTTCTGATTATTTAAAGCCCTATTTGAATCCACATGGGGTCCTATCTGGTAGAATATCCTTAGCCTTATGACATATTTGTCCTTTTTCTGCCCTTTGGCTTTACAACATAATCATCGTGAATTCACCTGGTGCTAGAAGACCCCTTCTGACTGAGATGCAGTGCTATGGGGAGGGTAAATATCTTCCTACCAGATTATAAGTGGTGTTCACTTCAGTGGGGGGCCTTCCTTACCTTGCATTGCTATTTCAACTCACTTTTTCAAGCTCTCTTCTCCAAAATAATGGCACTGCATTTCCACATTATCTTGCATTACTCTTTGGTTGCTGTGTTTTTCGCTTAACACCCTGACTAGATTGTAAACTCCTTGAGGACACTGGCTATTTCTTAACCTCTTTCTCTGTCCCAAAGATTGCCTAGCACAGTTTCTGGCTGTCAGTCTACTTGAACACAGAGTCGACTACTATGTAAGAGACTTTCTCTGCTTTAAAGTTGTTGGTGAAATTTATTAGTGATTTAGTTTGATATCTTTTTCTACCTTGTTAAATCTTCTTCTTTCCTCAGGCCTGAAACCCCATTAAAGCTTATCTACCTAGCCCTGCCATCCTCAGCACCATTTCTCTTTGCTGCTCCTAATTTAATTATTGGAAAACCATGCTATAAAGACAGTTTATTTCCAAATGGGATCATTTACCATCTCTGAGACCAGGACTTGTGTGCCCTTTTTGAGGGCAGATTCTCTTCATTTTTAAAGAATAATCACCACTAAATATGTTTATCTTCAGAGAGACATTCTTTAGAAGTTAGGCCCTGAGAGAGTGGTCATAAGACTCTGGGGAGTGGCACCTATTACACAGCAGTTAATTCTGAATCTCAAACTCAAGGGAGTCCCTGCTGTAGTACAGTCCCCACCAAAGGTTCTCTTTTGTTCATATTTGACAGTAGATGCAAGGAAGTGGGGGCTTGGAGTTTGCATCCCAGATGAGTTGGAGTCAAGGTACAGGAAGCATTAGCTTTTGTGTACTAGGGACTTGGTCCTTAACAGAGCGCAGTTGCTGGCAGTCTGCCAGGCCATGGTCCTAGGCGGGCTCGTCTAGCAGAAGCTGGCTTCTCAAGGGAGAGAGGGGCTCAGAAGATGCGCTTTGGCCTTAACCCCAGCCCTGTGGCTACCCAGGTGTGGGATAAGGGGCAGGTCACACCATTTATCCCTGCCTCACTTTTGTCAGTGCATAAATAAAATGGGTTAGGATTAGGACTAGACCTCATAAAAGCAGCTGACCCCTTGTAGTTCCTTTGTTAAAAGTTCCTGCTCTAAGGTGAATAAAAAAGTGAGCCGGATATAAGAACAATCTCCTTTCAATTATGGCAAATTGTTATTCCAGGTTTCTGCCTTTGGACTGCAGCTCCACCTAATTCAGCCTCTTTATTTGGAAATATAGTGTAGGACATGAGTACAGGAGAAGGTAAAAGAAGCATGAAAGTTGATCTTACTCTCAGCAAGCTTTCAGAGCTGTCTGGAACATGATTTGGTCAAGTTACTGAGCCTCAGCTTTTCATCCCTAAAATGGGAAAAATTTTATTTATTTCATAGGGTTATTGAAAGAATTGCACAAGGTGGACCTAGGATGAGGAGCTGCAGCATTGCTGTAGGGCACGAAACTTAAGAGTGTACTAAAAACTGAGAAATCAAGACAAATATTTTAATGCAATATTTAAAAAAATTAAAATCAATGCAAACAATTCATGATGAACCAAATGTCACAATTTTAAATAAAGACAGAATCAATATCGCTGGTTTTACCTTTTGCCTCAGGTTCCAGTATGGCCAGCATAGCACTATTACTGATCCTAAGAATTTGGTGGCTAAAAATGTTTGGACATGGCTTATCTAATCCCACTTTTATCTTTATATATATAAACACTTTATATTTAATCTTGGTTAAAGCACATGGCTGTCTGGCCTCCACCATCACACTGTGGGTCATATTTCCTCCAGGATAAGCAAACCCAGTTTCTTTAACTTTTTCACAGGACCTAGTGTCAAGGCAAGAGGTCGTAAAGTTGGACAGTGTCCATCCTAAAGATGGACTCTAGAACTTAGCCCACGTTTGGTGTGATCTGCGGAGATACAGGACACATATTGCAGGGAAGAAATAGCAAAAGTTGTCTTCTCCTTCACTGCAAAGCTTCAAGGCTTGCTTGGAGAAGATAGGACTTTAAGACAGCACAGCTTATGATTTTTTTCCTTCCTGTGCTAACTTCATGGCATACCTAGACAGTCATATACAGGTGATTACAATCTGAAGTGAGTATGAATTATGATTCTCAATGATACTTCCTTGTGATTTGTTGCAATATAAATAATAGTGATTTATTGTGGCTTCACTAGCCGCTCTGCTGGTGATGGATCATAATAGTAGATCATGATAATTATGAACTCAGCACAAAGCTGTTTTCCCCTTGTAATGCAACTGTAACACGGCTACTGAGGCTGCCGAACATCACCGCCTGTCTGCTGGGTGCTGGATTCTGTTCAAGAGGGAGGGGTGCTTTGGTCTTTCATGTAATTCACAGCAGTTCATCTCTAATAATTGTCTAGGTGGTTGTAGTATTATAGCCTGATAACATTTCCCTCGAGGATTTTTATTCTAGATGCAAATTAAAATCCCAGAATTTGTCATTCCCAGACCAGAGGAATGGACAGGGAAATGTTAGGGGTCTGGGGAGGCCTGCACAGGTGACAGAATCCAGACCCCCTCCTCCCCTCTCTGCTGGACTCCTCTTCCTGATTCAGGCCTGGGCTGTGTCATGCAGACTGTGTCACAGTGTTTATTAATTTTTCTGATTTGCACGGAAGAATTTTTTCCCAAAGAACATGCAATGCCTGTCAGTTGGACTCAACTTTAAGCAACTCTAATCTATAAAAATCTACTTCATTTAGAACAGTCATTTCCCAGCTGCGTACAAAAATGCTAGATCCAGGGCTTCTGTAAAAAAAAAGGTGCTTGTGGTCAACTTATTTTGGAAAGCCCTGGGTTAATATAAATGAAAAATATAGAGAGACATAAATAAATAAAAGATACAGTTTTTAAAAAGATAAGTGAAATAATGCTCTTCACTGCAAGACTTCTTAGAGACTTTGATAAAGGGCACAGTGAGTATTTAGGAAAAGGCATTATATACAAATGTTCCTTAGTGATGGCCACTCCCTACCTCTGGGTGGTGGACTGAAGATGACCATCAATTCTTCACCCATCCTTCCATCAATGCATAGACTCTAGTTTTGCTACCCTTGAATTTGGGATGGCCCCATGACTTGGTTTAACCAAAAGAATATGGCAGAAGTGACGATATAATTTTGGGGCTGGGTCTTAGAAGATCTGAAGCTTCCATCTTTTCTACTTGGAACACTCTTTCTAGAAACCTGACCTCTATCTGATGAAGTTCAAGCAGCCTACATGGATGAGAATCTGTGCCTCCAGCTGATAGCCCCAGTTGATCTCCCAGTCAGCAGCCAGCGACAAAGGCCAGCCCCGTGACTGAGGCCCTCAGGCCTTCCTGCCATTTCAGCAGCCCAGCCAACACCCTGGGAAAAGCAGAAGAACCTATGGTCAATCAGGAGAATTATTGAAATAATAATTTGTCGTATTATAAGGCACTGATTTTTGGGGTGGCTTATTAAACACAATAGAAAACTGAAATGCTCGGTCTCCTCTTCCTTATTTTTATAATGCCCTTGCTCATTTCTTTCACAGAACTCAGCACCATTTGCTAAGTTTTCCTCCCACTGCGTGCTCTCAAGGTCAGGATCCATACTTATTTTGTTTAGCCCCACCACCACAGGGACTGGCTCAGAGTGGACCCTCCCTAAGTAGATGCTGAATGAATGAGCATCTCTTGGAAAACAGTTCCAAAATATGAATCTAGTATACAGACAGCATTAGGGATCAAGAGGAATCCTTTACCAGAGCAGAGATCATCAAAGTTTCCTTTTTATACTGAACTTCCATCTAAAACCGGATTCAACAAGAAAAACCTTAAGTTCCTGAAACTTGACTAAAACATGAACTGGACTGAAAGACAATCATGTAACACTCATATCAGAAACACCATAATTCCTACTCACATGCTTTCCCTTCCACCTTTCTGTAGAGGAAACAGTATTCTAAAGCACCCCCAAGAATATTTCATACCTCCTATTGGCATTTTGTTTTGCTTACTTTAGTTGTTGAAATTTATCCACCTTGATGTATGTACATCTAGTTTGTTCATTTTATGAAATGATGGAGTATTCCATTTTATGAAATATCGGCCTATTTTTTCACTCTTCTATGGCAGGATAATTAAATTCTTCCCCATTTATATTATAGTAAGTCAGGCTGTGATGGACATCTCTGGACCTGTATCCCTACATGGCAAAAGTTTATGTTGCACTTTTCCAGGTGAGGAAATTGAGGCTCAAAGAACTTAAGAGGATTTGTCTGATGTCAGACAGTTAATCCGGTTAGGGCCAGAATTCAAATTCATCCCATGTACTTTTTTTTCCTGCATTTAACCTCCCAAAAGGCTGAAAGGTTTTCCAGACAAGGAGTCTACGGCTTGGAGAGAGGTCTAAGAAAGAAACCCTCACTGGATTAGTCCAACTCACTTCTCAGTATCATGGTGCTCATCACCGAGCAAAGACATAACCAGGGAACCCAATGATGTGTGGGTGGTACAGGATCAATGATTGTAAGTCATGTGGTCAAGATCCAGCCTTGCCACTTCCAAGCCATTGAACTTGGGACCTGTTGCTTAACTTTCCTAGATATCATCTCTAAAATGGGGATTATAACATTCATACCTCACAGGCTGGTAGGCTGGTTGTAAGCCTCAAGGAAATGTGCAGGGAAGAACTTAGTAAATAAAATGTGTTACATTCATGGACATTTTATTAGTGGAAATTCAGAAAGTGTCACTCAGTGTTGGGCTCTTGAAATTTGTCATCTCGAAGCTAGAAAGAATAAGTTAAATTTAAGGTCAGACTTTCTCTGGTTGTCTTGAGAATGCAGAGACCTGAGATTTTCTTGAGGACTGGCAGTCTTGGGGTCTGTGAGGTGTGAGGACATAGCTCCTGCTGCAGGGACCACTGGTCTGTCCTGTGGTGGAGCAGAGGATGGGAGTGTCTCACTGGGGGCAACTGACCAAGGTTCTGGGCTTTTATGATGAGGTGAATGTGGGCCCTGGATTCTTAGCTTTAAGAGAGGGGCCAGAGAAAGTGTTTGCATTTGCCAAAAATGAGCTAAGTCTTGAGTTCTGGAATGTGAGAGAGTTGGGCTGGTGAGTTAAGGGAGAGAAAGACATGCTGGAGTTGTGAAGGGAACTTGGGGGGCTGAGTATCTCCAAGGTCACAAAGTGGTTTTAGTTCCCTTGAACTAAGTGATAATGCTGCTTGGTGGGTGCCAACCATTCAATGCCAACACAGTGACTTCCACTCTTGCTTCTCTCCTATCATTCTCTTCAGCATTCTTCAGCTTGATCCTGAACCGCAGCTCTGTCCTTCCTTTGCTGGGTGCAGAAATGGCTTAGTGAGTCCCTTAGCACCTTCATTTTTCTAACTGGAATAGACCTGGCCTTGGGTGGCTCCATGTACCTCCAACATTGGCAGCTGTGTTGGGACTTTAGCCAGTCAGAGCTGGAAAGATCTCAGAGACCCTGACCATACCTCCCTCATTTGACAACTCAAGGCTTAAGGTCCAAAAAGAGAAAGAGACACACTCAGGATCTTACAGGCACTGAATGGCATATAAAGAATCAGACCAGTGGCTCTTTTCACTTTGTGGGACTCCTTGCTCCAGCAGGAACTATCCAATGGTAGCCCTTCACCTGGAGCTGGCTCTTTATTTCTTTGTGAGTAGCCAGTTTTCTATGTCTCCCTGGATAGGGTGGGGTCAATGAGAGTCAGACTGGGTCCTGAGTGCCCCTCTGAGATCTTGCCAAGGGAGAAAGAGGTTTCATATCTACAGCTTCCTTCATCCCATTGGCCAATCCCAAGCCTGGTTAGGAAAAGGCAGCTGTTTACATGAGTTGGGAATATTAAACCACCCGCTTTGGTCAGCCTTTTCCTCCTAGTGAGATAGCAGCACTTGGTAATGCTTACCTGGAGACTGCGCTGAGATGATTCAGAGGCTGAAGTAGGTCTGCAATCCATACCACGATCACGGGCATGAGGAATGATAGTATATGTGACACATATCTACATTTATGCCTTCCTCCTTACATTAGCATCGTCTCCAGGGCTCTCCTAAGAGCCTGGGAGATGCAAAATTGGGCACGTGAAACCTTGTGGTGGTTGTTACAGGAACCACCACTCACATAAGGAATTTCTTTATCCACCCCGGGGCACACATCGAGCAGGCTGCGAAACCCCCCTGCCTCCTCCCCTACCACTCCTCCCACCCCTGCCAGTGGAGCTGCTGACCCAGTTCCCGGGCACTGAGATCCTGACTAATTGTCATCCTTTCCAAGCAGACCTGCACTGAACCTTAGAAGCAGAAAATTTCAGAAACAAAAGCAAGAAATAAAAGAGCTGTCAGAAAGGATCTACACAGCACCCTGAAGTTGTGCTTTCATAACTGAATAAATAACTCCTTGAGAAATAATTTGTTTGCAAGCTGTTAATTAGCAGCATAATTAATTTCTGCAGATTATAAATAACAGAGCACAAAGTGGCATTCCCAGTAGAGCCAATGAAAAATTACCTAAACCATTTTAAGAACCAAAAATAGTTCACAATGTAACAGATTTAAATGGGCTCTAGAATCTGGATGGTGCCACTTGCTTCTTCTCATGGGTTAAAAAAGAAAAAGAATAGAAAGAAAAAATTCTCAGAAAACTCAACAGCTCTGAGCTTGTATCTGAAGTCAAAAATTTATTGGTGAAAAGCAGAGTTTTATTAATCACTCTGTTCTCTCTTATGCCTCTCATGTCAAGAAGGGAAAAAAAACCCCTCTGTTTATCTCTGCTTCAAACAAACAGCCGAATAAGTAGATTATTCCCAACAGAAAGATTTTCCCTATACCCTAATCTCAGAGCAATCATTCACTACTCGAAATGAGCAGTTACTTAAAATGTTAAAAAGGGATGCTAATTAGCTCAAAGAAACCCTGCCAAGTATTTAATTTTCAGAAAATAAAATGAAGATTGTGAAGGCCTCTTAACCTTTTGCAACCAGAAGCCATTGTTTCATACCACATCACCTGCACTGGGTGCCTCCCTAAATTTTAGGGTCTGGATTATGGGATGCTGGCTGAGTGGTAGGAACTGATCTCTAGGTTCAGAGAGTTAAGGGTAAGCGTATTCTTAAAGGCTGAAGAGAAAGATCCTTACCTTTATTTGTAACCTGGAATCTTTTCCAAAAGGGTTTAAGTCATCTACCAAAAGAGGACAAATTTTAAAAAGTTATAAAAATGAGTCTAAGGAAGATCAAGATGGATGAATGCTGGAAGGAAATTGACCTGAGATGAATGAAATAGATATTCCAATAACAGCAGTGAGCAGATGCTGTAGTTTGGCATCTCTTAGCTCCAAGCTTCCCAGCAGTCAAAGTGAGGAGGACAACACGGTGCTACAGAGCCCCTGTTACCTGAAGGGGGGACAGATGAGAAGCCAGGGATCATGGCCTGGAAACCGTATATTGGTGGTTAAGGCCTGGGCTCTGGAGCCAGGTAACGTGGGTTCAGGTTGACCCTTCTTATCAAGACTTTGTGATCTGGGCAAGCTATTTAACCTCCCTATATCCCAGGATTCTTCTTTTTTGACCAAAAAGAACTTTTTATTTGAAATAATTTTAGACCCACAGGAAGCTGAAGGAATAGCACAGAGAATTCTCTTGCACTCTTCACCCAACTTCCTTCAATGGTAACACCTTAGGTTCAATTGTACATTATCAATACTAGGAAATTGATACTGGTGCAGTACTATCAACCAAATCATTATTTGGATTTCACCAGTCTCAGCCTTGGCTTCTGTAAAAAAAAAAACAAATATATATATATAAAATAACAACAGCAACTACAATACATAACCATAGAGTTTTTGTGAGAACTATGTGGCACAACACATGTGACTCACTTAACACATAATTAGCCACATAATATACACTCAATAAATGGTAGCCACCACCTTCTTCTTCATTAATAATGAATTAATGAAAAGAAGGTCATTAGCCACAGCAGCTATATAATGTTTCCTAGATGCTAAATATGTCCAATCTTTTGTTATCAACCCAGACTTTCAGGGGGAAGGGATACATTTGGTCAGGTGACATGGGTCAGAGTAGAAAGAAGGTCCATTTAAGAATGAGGGAATGCAGACTGGCACATTTAATCAGGGTTCTGGTGATAAAATAGAAAGAACTGAAGGATCTTCATTTCTGTTTCAGACAGTGGTTTATTTTCTGCTTCCCCAACCACCCAGAAAGTGAGAGCTCCTTTCTCATCCCTCTGATATAAAAAGAATAAAATGCCTAATTATAGATACTGCTTTTCTAAGACCCAAGCCAATGCTACAGAGGAACTGGCTATGAGTTTGCAGTTTTATTATTGCCTCTTGCGTGTGTTTGAACATTTCTGCAGATGGTTGTACTATTCTATTCAATTGCATTTGACATAGCTAAGCTCTTATTATATGTGTGCATCTCATGGTGTTACTCGGCACTGCAGAAGCACAAGATGAAAAGGAGAAGGCTTTTACCCCCAAGGAGCTTATAATCTGGGGAGGATATGATGGATGCACACTCTATTATTTCCAATTGAATTTATTTATTGCCAGCTTTTTAATTCAACTCTTGAGCAATACTGTCTTAGGCACAGTAAAGTGACTACAAAAGGAATATCTGCTCTGGAAAGTATTGCCCTGAAGCTTCGAATATTTTTAAAGGAACAAGGAAAAACTATTTATTCATCCACCAAATATTTATTGATGGCATACTATGTGCTAGGTAATTTTCCATTTGTTGGGAGTTCAGCAATGAACAAAAGTGGCAGTATTTCTTGCTCTAATGGAGCTTATCTTCCAACAGAGGAGGAATATGGAAAATTATATAAACAAGTGAGGAAAACAGATTGAAGAGTAACTAGTGGGGTGTAAGATGCAACGGGAAAATAATGATGAAGGAAGACTTCTCTGCAGAGGAACACTTAGCCTGACACCAGGAAGTGGGGAGGATACAATCATGTGGAGCTGTGGGGCCGGAGGTGGGTAGGTATAATAAGGCAGGTAGAGGGACCAGCAAACGCAAAGACCCAAATGTAATCCTGCGTGATATGCAACAGTGAGATCATAATGCTTTGTACATGAAGGCATGTAACATTTATGCGCTGACTGACGGAAGTGCCAAAAGCATAGTTTAGAAGGTCAAAGACAAAGGATGGTTCTTAGGTGGTGAGAGTGAGCTTCCCAGGAAAAGGAGGCGCTTAACTTGACTTTGAAGATGAAATCTCCTGGAGAGATGGAGAAGAGATGGCCTTTCCCTGAGAAATGGAATGAACAAGAGCCCTTCTGTGTGGGGTCTTATTGGGAGAATGTGAGAAGGGGTTGGAAGAGTGGCAAGAACAATTATAGGGGCTGAAGAGATAAGTAGACATTTTATTCTTATCAGCATTATTATTACTTATAACAGGAATTATTACTACTCACTGCTTATTATTCTCAGTATTATAATATTTAAAAGTATTAAACACATATTGAAAGTTTTCTCTGTGTCAAGGACTGTGATACGTATTTTATCTTCATTATCTTATTATTATTCACAGTTTAGTTTAAAGTTGAAGAAACTGAAGCTTGGAGAAGTTAAGTCACTTGGCCAAGGTCACATAACTGACAGAGCCCGAACATGAATTCATTCTGTGTGATTTCAAAGTTCATGCTGCATTATATGAAAGTATGTTTTTTGAATACCTACAGTTGAACCTGTTTCCCCAGATCTACCTGTCTGGAGTCCCAGAGGATCTGGCAAATGCCGACTAGATTCTACGGGCCAGTGAAAGAGTAGCACACCTATTAGTTAGGTGACCTTAATATCATCACTGTGGCACTGATATCACTGAATATTTATGCCATTATCTTGCCCAGTGTCAGCGGTGGTGACGGCGATAATGGGGTGCATTGAGGCGAGGTAGATGGTGTCAGGAAGAAAACAGGTTGTACTGAGCTGCCCGCTCACTTTCTTTTTCGGCTCTTTTTGTGCCGAGGGTAGTATAGCTCTCGGCTATGGGGGGAAAGCCCAGTACTTCCCACTATATAGCATGTGGTCCTGGAGCAAGTTTTTCTGTGCCGAGAAACTGGTTCTTGCACATAGTAAGTCACCTGAGAAGGCATGGCAGCTGCCGTTAAGGTGCCCTCCTTTCTGGGCCTAGATCCAAAGCCGTAAGGTTAAAGTGAAAGTGTCTGATTAGAGCATAGGGGTAATGAAGGCAAGGCTGTGGCTTTAATCCCATCACACACACTGGCCTCATTAACAAAACTCAGCAGGGCCACAGTGAGCGCCGTGATCTTGGCACTTTGTCTTGTACACGTGTGCTGCTGTCCGTAAAGGACACTGATCAAGGGAACAACTGATACAGAACAGTCACAACATCTGAGTTCTGTACCAAGATGACATGTGCAAAGGAGCAAGCACAGTGCCTCATTTCACATGGACAAATGTACTCAACAAACTGGGTTTCTTTTCCTTTTCCAATCCTCTCCCTGATGCATCCTTGCTAGCTCTGACCCCTCCTTTTTTGTGTGCTATAAGACAACTCATTTCCCCCTTTGAACCTCTGTTTTATCATCTCTAGATAAAGGTTGGTCAGGGATGGCAAACCAGCTTAGATCTGTTTTTAAGGATGAAGGAGAATGAATGAAGGAGAATTTGGGAGCTATGTCTAGGCTCAAAAGTGTTCTGCAATTGATTGGTCATGTCTGCTGTGGATGTAGAATAAAGCGTGTGTGAATGCTCATGCTTCATATTGGCCTTGTTGTTTTCTCAGTTTTTCTGCCAAATTTAATGTTCTCTGATTATGTCTCACCTATTCATCAGATGTGCAGGTACCCGATCTAAACTGCCCTATTGAGAATGGATCAGTAGGATCATCTTTATATTTAAGAGTTGCATGTTGCTATGGAAACTTGCACAATTCAGGAACAATGCAAGAACAATGGAAGGCTTGGCAGCTGTTGAGGGAGTGGGCCAGGCTCTCACGGTCATTGCAAACCCTGCTCTCCTGCAACTCTGCTCTTCCTGCCAGCCGTGCAGACCACAAAGGCACCCTACCTTTTAGGTCTGCTGTGGAGAAACAAATGAGTGAAGATCTGGGTTTTACATGGTGTGGGCGATGAGACGCCCCCACCATGGTTAAAAGTGGTGAACAGCATGGGAGGCACAGAAAAGGCGGGTGAAGGGTGACCTTTATCAGACTGATTCACTCCCGCCCTTGACTCTAAGCCTGGGCAGCGCAGCCCTGCTTTGACTCATTATTATTTAAAACTGCAGCCTCTTCTTTCCTCTTCATCATTTTCATTACATTTTCCATTATTCTCCCATTTGGAATGAACAAAACATTTTCTTCTACACTGGGCTGTTTTGAGGTCCCAAATTCTTCTCAAGCATGCTGTGAGGGGAGTTACAGACTCCTGAACAAGTGAACGGACTTTTTAATTCTGCTTCATATCATGTTCCGTTGTGTGAGGGTAAGTTTGGGCTTCTAGAGGCCTTCTTGGTATATTATAAATAGTAACCATTTCTTTATCATATATATATGTACATACATGCCATATATACAATATTTGTACACATACACATGTCATATATATATTGTGGATTTTCCTTTAAAAAGTATCTTGTGATTTGGTAGATTTCATCTAGTGCATCAACTTAATAATAAAAAAGATAAACAATTCAATAGTTATTTACAAAAAAGGGAATCCACATGGTCAATAAGCGTATGAAAAGATATTTAACCTCACTACTAATTAGCAACATTTCTAATTAATGATATAACATAAACATTTTAAGTGCATGAGCACCCAGTGCTGGTGATGTGCCAAGGAAAAGGAGGAACTCACACACTGCTGATGGGGCTGGAAATTGTTGCAGCCTGTTGGAAAACAATCTGGCAATATCCCCTTAAAGTGAGACTCATAGATATTTTGACCCTGCAATTCCATTCCTGGGAATCTGCCTGCAAAAAAAAAAAAAAAAAAAAAAAAAGACTGTACTACATAATGTGATTTTTCTAACATGGTTTGTAATGGGGGAAAGAAAAGAAAAATAAAATGAAATAAACTGAATACCAAGTAGAGAGGAATGGCTGAATGAAATGTGGCACACCCAAAGTATGCAATATTTTGCAGCCAATAAAAATGATGAGTTAAATTCGTATCACTTCACTTGGAGTGATTTCCATAATGTATTGTTAAATGAAAAAAACTAGACGCAGGGTAGGTATATTGTATACTATTTTAATAATAGCAAGAAACAGCAATAACAGTGTAATTCCAAATACATATGTCAGTGCATGTATAGCTGACCCCTGAATAACACAGTGGTGGGGAGCCAACCCTCGTGCAGTTGAAAATCTGTGCATAACTTTCGACTCTCCCAAAATTTAGTTACTAAAAGCTTGTTGACTAGAAGCCTTACCAATAACAGGAACAGCCAATTAACATATTTTGTATATGTATTATATTATATTCTTACAATAAAGTAAGCTAGAGAAAAGAAAATGTGCTTTCAAATTATCATAAATCTACAAAATATTTTCCCATTTATTTATTGAAAAAAATCTGTGTATAAGTTGATCCACACAGTTCAAACCTATGTTGTTCAAGGTTCAACTGTGTATATTTGTTTGATCATAAAGAAATATATGGAAAGAAAAATACTAGGCCTTTAGCTGTTGGGAGGTGGGGTGGAGGAATAAAAAGTGGGAGATGAAAAAGACGGATGTAAACAAAATTTAATTATAGACTAAAAAGAAAAATCATTCACAGGAAAACAGTGTATATAATATGATTCCATTTATGAAAAACTATATGTGTTTCTTCTTGCTTAGAGATATTTGAAAGCATGGTCATAAAAATGTTAACTGAGATTATCTGTGAATGGTGGGATTTCAGGTGATGTTCACATTTTCTTTGTACTTCTTATTTTTATGATGTAGTCAAATAAGGTCATCAGAATTCATCTCTCTCCATCTCTGATTTCTGTTTTCTGTTGGTTTTATTCTCAGTTTCTCTTCAAGGGATACTAATATGGTAAGAGTCCAGGTTATATTCAGTTACTTCAGGGAGCCCAGTGTGAGTACCTTGTTTGTAGTAGTTCCAATGAACAGTCCCTACTCTCATTGGTCTCACTCTACATCACAGTACATTCCTGAACCAATCACTGCAGCCAAGGATATAGAATATGCTGATTGGCCAGGTTTGGGTCACATGTCCAAACCACCTGGACTGAGTGGGAGAAGGCAGTTTTCCATAGGAAATGTTACATGGTCTTACAGGAATGTGGGTCAATTAGAGGGGGTTACTATTAGACTATACTCATTTTAGAGGGGCAGAGGGGAAAGAGTTGAGCAATAATAAAAAATGCTATGGGAGGGAAAAAGAACAACTATGAGAGAACATTGCAAGAACACCTAAAATTTGACTGAGTATAAAGGAGAAAGAAACAGTTAAGCTAAAAGTTTCTATTTGAATATTTACCTTCCTCCATACATTAATCAGAAATTCAGTTGCACATAATAGTCCACTCTGATACATTGTGTAAAGTAGTTTATGTAAGGTCCAGGAGAGCTTGGAAACCAAGCTTGGATGCTACATACTGGGAGAAATGCTTTACCCTATTAAGTGGTTAATCCATCTGAAATGGAACCCTGCTTGAGACAAGTACCACGGAAGAAAGGAACACCTGTACCCTGCTTGCCAGAAGAGCCATGTGGCCTCAGCTTTGTGATATTTGGTTCAGCCTTCTAATTTCACATAGGTAGGACTACTTGATGAAGTGAGGCTATTTGCAGAACCAGAGGTACAAGAGTCTGGGAAAGGCTCTCTTTAGCTTTGTAGCTTCTACCGTGAAGAAGAAATGTGGAAGGAATTTGTAGTAGTACCGGGTGAGTCATTTTGCACTTTCTGTCATAGTCCACTTCATTGGCTACTCAATATCATACCTACTCTTTCTATTCCACTCACATGTCCAGAAAATGAGAACATTGATAACATGCATTTGCCTAATATAGTGAAAACTAGCTCTTGAACAAACCCCCCAAATGAAATGTAATTCTTCCTGAAGAGAAGATCCAATTCTTATTAGTTACTGCCTCCATCTCTGAGAGATGTTACATTCTTTTTCCAGTCATAATCCTATCTTGATACTTGCAAGCTATAGGGTAATCTAAAAAGGTAATCATTACAAACACATACCATTTGAAATAATAGGAAAAATAATATTCATTAATGTAAATAAATATTTAGACACAAGAGTAAGGAAAAAATATGTGTAGCTTCTCCAGTCTGTGTTTTACAGTGTGTCAGGAGGTTTTAGTTGACATTTAAAATTTCTTTCCTCCAAAGCCCAGTCCATATTGTCTTTGCCTCAGTCAGCATCCATCTTGTTGAAGTTCATCTGGTGGGTCATTCATTTTTAGGGATCTGAGCCTTGGTAACATTACTCGATGTTTCTGCCAGTTTTCATTAATTTTTATCATTGGAAAAGACAGCACTAGGAACCTTTGGCTCCCCTTCTTACTTTTCCTCACTTCTATGCAGCAATAGATCCTCTTCTCTTTCAGAGTAAGAATTAATCACCTAAATCAGTACTTTCTTTTGAGGTACCTGAAGTGGCCAATAGGAAGTCTCAGTTTCATAGTCAATGGAGCAATTGTGCCTCTGTGGAAGAAAGTATTCCCTCTGGAGTATGAAGACCCCCTAAATCAGCAAAGTCCAGCATTGTTGAAATATAAAGAAACTACTTTTTTAGGTTGTTAATTAGCTGTGATGGTAATAAGGTGCATTAACCCTCCCATCTGTGTTTCCTGCTCCCTTGTGTTCTGGCTATGAGAGAAATGACACCATAATATTGGTCTCTGGTTTATTCAGAGCATGTATTTCATACTACAAGACAGATATTCAATTTCCCAAGATGTTGTATCCAATATCTGATAATTCAGCAGGTCATGCCATCATTCTGTAAGACCAACTACTTCAGGGTGATGGGATACATGGAAAGAGAAGTAAATCCCATGAATATTAGATACTACCCTACTTCTTTTGCTGTGAAATGGAGAGACATTGTTGTGTGTGATACCATGATTATGAACAAAGCATTTCGTAGTTCTGGGCCTGGTGGGATTGCGGGGGACATAGTGAACGAGGATGGTTTCTACAAGTTTTCTACAAAATCGTATAGAAAATAAGTATGTATTCTATGAAGGACAAATTCTATTCCTTTCAGAAGGAATATTCCTTCAAGAAGGGTTCCAATGAAATCATTTGTCACCAGATAGCAGTGTAGTCCTCAGACTCTGATGCAATATTCAAGACTTTGGTGAACTGAGCAATGTAGTAGACAGAATTAATTTTGTTATCGAACCTATGCATCACTTCTTTCTTTGTCACCATGACTACGTCGTCTATGAAGCCATTCACCGGAGCATCTAGAAAGAGGTAGACAGACATCCACAAGGGTATGATTTACAATATGATTATTGAGAACTTGCTACAAAATGGGGCCCTTTTCTGGGTGCTCACATGGAAACGTAAGTACTCTCCTAGTCTAAGTCCACTTACAGTGGCCTGTTCTTGATTAAAATCTCTTGGTTACCAATCCTTTGATCGTGTTCTTTCCCAGTGCCTGGATCTTGCATTAGGATCTGCCTAAAATCCTACTTATTAGAAAACTCTTTCCACGTTTTCCTTTAAGGCCATTCTTGACTGGGGCTGAAATGGCCCAGCAGTCCATTTCTCATTGTCACCATAATTAAGGCTTGATTTTTCTTCTCAGCCAACCAATCATAAGGACTCCTCATGAGTCCTGGGACTGCAATGTTTCAGGAGTAACAATACTGGGAGTGTGAGCCTCCTGAAGATAATTTAGAATCTTAAAGATCTGCTCAAGCTCAATTCTATTTGTATCACATCTCATTGATAACATACTGGTGCAAGGCCTGCCTAGGTTAAACAACCTTCACTTCATGATGGACAGCTGAGTTTTCATGTATTCTTGCCATTTATGTGCTTTGAGAAAGAACTATTTCTTAAAAGGAGAAAAGGACATACTCTTTCTAAAAAGATCATGGCTTTGCTACCAGTTCCTAAGGGCTGCAACTATGATTCTCCTAATATTTTGTTCCTCAAGCCGCATATAGCACCTGGATCAATCACAAAGAAATATCATTGGATCTGAGGTATCGTAAAGGCCAACTGGCTGAGGTGGGCTAGCTGGAGAGCCTTTTCTTGCTCTGGATTTCCCTCTAAATTGGCAGGCTTATGGTTACTTAATAATTACTTCCGTTATTTTCTGCTAATTGGGATGGAGAAAAAATGCATTAAACAGATCAATATCCACACACTAGGTGCCAGAGGCTATATTGATTTGCTCTACTAAGAAGAATACATCTGGAATAGCAGTTGCAATTGAAGTCAACACCTAATTAAGCTTAGAATAAGCCACTGTAATTCTCCAAGATCCATCCATCTTCTGTGCAGATTAAATAGGCAAACTAAATGGGATTGTGATAGGGTTGATCTTCCAAGACTTGGTTGATGGCACTAATCTTTGTATTCCTACAGGGATTAGTTTTGTTTTGGTTTACAGTTTTTGAATGGAGGGGAGCTCTAGGAGAGCCTTTGATCCTTCTTTCATACACTTGTCATTCCACAGGCATTATAAGACTATCAGTTCCTACTGTGAACTCAGGAACTGGAGAAATAACCAACATGGTTCATGTAGCCACTGAACCACTGTTAGATGGTTCAGGCATAAACTCTATGGCTCCAAGCTTAGTCCATAATTTTTGTTATGAAGTCTCGGGAATTAGTGCTAATTCAGAATAGTGCAGTCCGATCATGCCACAAAGGTCTGTATACAATTATGACAATTATTACACAATTATGACAAAGGGCCACCATTGTGGAAGGGAAGACTAAGAGAAATATTTGCAGCACATTATTTGTGATATTATTATAGGCTCTTTCCTCAGGGGTACTGGATTTTTCTCTCTCTCTTTTTAAAGGGATTCTGAGTCATTTAACCTCAGAATTGTGTCAGAACCATGATCCTTTGTCAGGCTGATGCAAGTCAAGCTTCTATTTACCAGATCTAGAGTTTTTCGATGATACAGATCAAGTTGGACCATAGGTATGTGTCTCACGGGCACCATGCTAGAGATCCCTATGGATCAAACCATTCTGATCATCTTTCCAGCCATGCTGCCTTGTTAGGTAACCATGTTCACGTTCCTGCTGGTGGTTGTACCACCACATCAACCCCACTGGCATCAGAAAGACCTTTTCAGTGGCAGCATCTTGCATATTCACTTCCAGCTTTAGGTACTCCACCGCAGTGATTTTCAAAGATTCTGCTACTCCTCTCACCAATGTATTTCTCAATACTTTGGTAAGGGAGTGTGTTTGAACCCTGTTAAAGGTGAGTGAGTGAATGGAACACAATCAATTTACCCTAGCATTCTTTTCTCCCTGCATTATTGGAGTTTTCCTTCTATATTATATCAAGGAATTATATGCATATTAACTTTATTTACAGTAGGTCACCACTGAGTCAAGATTTCTATCAACTGTTTGGAACCAATCCCAGCTGCTTAAGTAAGCCCACTGATTTTAGAATCTCTGGTAATAAATTCAGCCTCATTCAGAGCCATGTTACGTTCTTTAATTTGTGATCTCATCACATATGTTTCCCAAATTTTGCTGACATAACTTAGCAAAATCTTACAGTTCTTTTAGTGTGCCCCTTTTCTGATTTTACTCAGTAACTGATGACCCAGGGCATGTTGAGATCTGACTCTAGTTTTAGACCTGGAGCTTCTGAGAGGTAGTACATTGAGGCATGGGAATAATTGATATTTCTGTGATGGCAACTACTTTAAATGATGTCTTTACATTTGTTCCAGCAGTCAAAGACAGCTCGATGAGGCAGGGAAAGAGCAGCTAATTCTCTTGGCAATAGAAGGTCACATTTGGAAGACTGGATGTCCTCAGAATCATTCAAATCCTCTCAGATGTCACCATTCTTATTCTCAATGTTCTCTTCTCTCCAAATCGGTTCTTTAAGTTGTACACAGGAGATCCAATGAAGCTGTTTATTCAATCTATGTTGAAATTTGAGCAACCCACAGGATCAAACTTCGCCTCTTATTTTTGTAGCCAAGTTCTTTTAGGTTAGCCATAGAAACTCTGATAATCTGATTCTCTGACGTCTTGGATAGAGAATTTAAATCTTTAACTTGTCGCTTTACTTTTTGCCTGCTAGTGCGGCTGGAAGCAGCCAGCTGTTTTGGTGATCTATTGCTGTGAGACAAACCACTCAAGACAGAGTGGCTTAAAACAATAACCAGTTATTATGTTTCACAATTTTGTGAATTAACTGGCTATAGTGATGAGTGCTGGGATGTCAAGTATCTGAGGGTCAACAGAGACCAGGACATTTGAAACAGATGACAAAAATGGCTGCTAGTTGATCCTGAATGCTGGTTGAAAAATTCAGCTGGGGTTGTCCAGTCAGGATACCTTGGTTCTATTTATTGCAGCTTCTCTTTACAGTTGCTTGGGTCCCCACCTCACAGTGTTGGATCCCAAAAGGAAGTGTTCTGAGTCAAAAAGGCAAACACTGAACATCTAAGGCCAAGCCTCTGATACACAGGATTAATTTGGTTAAATTTGTACTCATTGAATCGAATAATAGGGACAGCACTGGTTCAAGGGAAGGGAGGAATAGAAGGATGAGTGATGAAGGATTTGCGACTATCTTTGATATCCACCATTCCAATTCGCTTCCCATTTTTTTCATTCCTTGTGTCTAGAGCAGCAGCCATATAGTCCCTTAATGGCTGCAAGAGTCCCACCTTCTAATGCTGACTGGATCTGCACTGATCCAAACTTGACCACATCCTATAATCAATCTCATATTCCCATTTTCTTGAAAATTGATTGCCTATAATCATTTACTGTATTACTTAGGGTCCTTCATTGCAGACTAAATAATACACTTTAACTAGTCTAGGATTTATTATAGGTCATTAAGTCACTCAGAAGAATTTCTAGGAGTGCCAGAGGAACAAAACTGAATGCTCCACAGCTAGGAACATAGGATCCAAGAGAAACATCCAATCACACATGTGATACTTCCAGGGGAACCCTTGATGCTGCTGCTTAACACTTGACATTCAGAATCTTGGGACCAGAGACTAGAACCAGAACCACAGTTTTGAGTGAAAAATTAAACACCTCTGCCAACGAGTTTGCTGGAGGACTTTACAGCTATGGTCTCATGGCTCTCACTTCTGCTTTCCAAGTGGGCACCTGTGGAACTCTACCTGCAAAGGCATCTTGGAAATATTATCTTGTTTTCCAGCCTCTAGATCAGTGTGCCCACCTTTGATGCTATTGACATTTTAGGCCATATACTGTGTTGGTGTGCGGGGAGCATCTTGTAGGTGTTGGATGTTTAGCGGTAGTATTGTTCCGGCCTGCACCTCCCCACTCACCTCTATGTTGTGGCGATCAGAAGTATTTCCAGTCACTGCCAAACATGCCTTGTGGAGGCAGGGGGCAAAACTGCCTCCTGTTGAGATGTACTACTCTTGGGCTAATAAAGACATGATAAAAGGAGAAGAAGTGGGACTAAGTAAGCTGCACACTCCACAAAATAGATTAACTGGAGATTAGTGTAGGATCAAAAGAAATTCCATGGTATCTGAAGGATCAGTGGTACAAAGAAAAATGTCATTTTAGATATACTGATATGTATTACCAAAATGGAAATGAAAAGGTCTAACTAGATAGTGATAAGTGGGATGGAGGTGAATCCTAGGTCATTTTTTCAGAGATGTTGACAATTAGAGTTTAGAATAAGAGAATCTCTTTCAACATGGTTGCCCTCAATAAAACCCACTCCAGAGCTCTCTCTTTGCTTGAGGGTCTGTTAACTTGGCAAGGATGATTCTTACTGTATATATGAGTGCAGAGTGCCATTAATCTCTCCTTACCCATCATGAAAAACCTGAGCCCATAAATGCAATATTGATAGCAGCAGCATCTGACAATTTTCCACCCACCATTCCTCATAACTCTGATTGCTTGAACCCAGCTTCTACTGGGGGTATTTTCAAAAAGTGGAAATAGGAAACTGGTGGTAGAGGAAGGATGGAAGAGAGTCTACATAATTGTGGATAAAGAGTTTTTATTCTGTGCAGTTATAAGGATGTCAGTCCAGTGGGAAATTGCTTTTGATACAGGAATCCCTAGAGAGACAGACATGGAAAAGACAGTAATGTTATGTTGTTGTGTTAAGTAATGTTGTGTGACAGCAGATGGTAAGAATGCAATTGGTCAGCCAGCTCTACTCTTTGCATTACGACTAGTATTGTGGTGGAATAGGAAATTGAGTTAGCAGGGTTTAATCTGCTCTTTCCTGACACATTGGTCGGTGCTAGTATGTTTATTAGACATTTACTATGAGCTCAGTTCTATGGAAGCTAAAAGAAAAGTAGAAGGCCATTGGCCTGCCATTAACAACCATTATCAATTATTTATCTTTGTGTCCATTTAGTGAGAACTCACATTAGGCCAAGCATTGGTTGAACTGCTTTACATACTTCACGTTGTTAAATGCTTGAAATAACCCTATGAGGGATATACTTTCATTATTTCCATCTAGTAATATGTTCTGAACAAAGTGTCATAATT
>JAVSCE010016508.1:0-105478 GCA_032199065.1 Smutsia gigantea | reverse complement strand
AGATCTAGGTGTGGGACGGGTAACCCACTCATTTTTAGTTATACCTGACTGCCCCTCCAACCTGTTAGGAAGAGACCTCCTCACCAAAATGGGAGCTCAAATTTTCTTTTCCCCATCGGGGCCTGAAGTCACCTTGCAGGAAGCTCCCACAGTTGTTTTAAGTTTAAAATTGGAAGAAGAATATCGGATATTTACTGAAAAGTCAGTCCCTGAAAATATGCAGGACTGGTTGAAGCAATTTCCCCAAGTCTGGGCAGAAACAGGGGGAACGGGCTTAGCAGAACAGATTCCGCCTCTGGTGATAGAAATGAAGGCTTGTGCCTCCCCAGTAGCAGTGCGCCAGTACCCCATGAGCCAGGAGGCCAGACTAGGCATTCGCCCCCATATTCAGAGGCTCTTACAGTCAGGAATCCTGGTGCCATGCCGCTCCCCATGGAACACCCCATTGCTACCTGTCAAAAAGCCCGGTACAGGGGACTACCGGCCAGTCCAGGACTTGCGGGAAGTGAACAAGAGAGTCCAAGACATTCACCCCACGGTGCCCAATCCATATAACCTTCTCAGCGCTCTCCCCCCAGAAAGGGGCTGGTATACTGTGCTGGACTTAAAAGACGCCTTCTTCTGCATGAGATTACACCCATCAAGTCAGCCCATCTTTGCATTTGAGTGGAGAGATCCTGACACTGGGCAGACAGGACAACTGACCTGGACACGATTACCTCAAGGATTCAAGAATTCTCCCACCCTCTTTGATGAGGCGCTACACCGGGACTTGGCCCCCTTTCGGGCCGCACATTCCAAGGTAACTCTCCTCCAGTATGTTGATGATTTGCTTTTAGCAGGAGAAACTTATCAAGATTGCCTTGAAGGGACTAGAAGCCTCCTCTCCGAGCTGGGACGGTTAGGATACCGAGCCTCTGCCAAAAAGGCTCAGCTATGTAAACAGGAGGTAATCTACTTAGGCTACTCTTTAAAAGAAGGAAAAAGGTGGCTGACTGAGGCTAGGAAGAAGACTGTCACACAGATTCCAGTACCTAAGACATCTAGACAGGTACGTGAATTCCTGGGCACTGCTGGCTTCTGCCGACTTTGGATCCCAGGCTTCGCTACCTTGGCAGCCCCCCTCTACCCTCTAACCAAGGAAGGGGTAAAGTTCCAATGGGAAAAAGAACACCAACAGGCCTTCGATGAAATTAAGAAGGCCCTCCTCTCAGCACCAGCTATTAGAGGCAATGCATTTGCCTAAAAAGGTGGCCATCATACACTGCCCTGGGCACCAAAAAGCCACCGATAAGGTAACTAAAGGAAATCAGTTGGCTGATCAGGCAGCAAAGAAAGCTGCTCACGGAACCCCAATATTGCCAGCAATAAGTGACTATGAGACAGAGCCCAGCCCTGAGAAATTCCAGTATACTAGAAAAGATTGCCAAGTCATGAATCGCCTAGGGTGCACTATAGAGACGCCTCAAGGATTAAAAAAGACAGAAGATGGGAAAATCATATTCCCCCAGAGGGAGGCTAAAGAATATGTGAAACAGCTCCACCGTCTCACCCATCTGGGAACTAAACACCTGAAAAAGACAGTAAAATCATCCCCCTACTATGTAATTGGACTTCCTGAAGTTGTTAATGCTGTAGTTAAAAGTTGTATTCCTTGTGCCATGACGAATGCAGGTTCCAACCGACGCCCCCCTGGACGGAGATTGCGGGGTGATCGACCTGGGGCTTACTGGGAAATAGACTTTACTGAAATAAAACCTGCCAAATATGGAAATAAATATCTATTAGTTTTTATAGATACCTTCACAGGATGAGTAAAAGCATACCCAACTAAGACAGAGACTGCCAACATAGTAGCCAAGAAGATATTAGAAGAAATTTTTCCCAGGTTTGGAATCCCTAAGGTAATTGGATCTGACAACGGGCCCACCTTCGTTGCTCAGGTAAGTCAGGGATTGGCCAAACAAATGGGGTTTAGTTGGAAATTACATTGTGCATATAAACCCCAAAGCTCAGGACAGGTAGAGAGGATGAACAGAACTCTAAAAGAGACCTTGACTAAATTAGCCTTAGAGACCGGCGGGAATGACTGGACAGCTCTCCTTCCCTTTGCCCTGTTCCGGGTAAGAAACACCCCAGGGCGTCTTGGACTAACCCCCTATGAGCTTTTATGTGAAGGACCACTCCCCCTTGTGAGAACAGGAAACGTACATAACCCTGATGCTGTTCTTTCTCAACCCTTGTCCGTCCGCCTAAAAGCCTTAGAAGTAGTTCGCCAGCAGGCCTGGGAACAACTGAAAGACGTTTACTCCACTGAGACCACCACCGTCCCTCACCAGTTCCAAGTGGGAGACGCTGTCTACGTACGCAGACATCGTGCTGAGAATCTCGAGCCCCGTTGGAAAGGACCCTACCTAGTCCTGCTGACAACTACTACTGCAGTGAAAGTCGAAGGAATAGCCGCCTGGATCCACGCCTCCCACCTAAAAGCTGCACCAAAGGCAGAAGAAAATGAGTCCTGGCACGTGGAAAAGACTGGTAATACTCTTAAGCTTTGCTTACACCATCTCGGAGTAGCAGCTGGAGTAAGTACTGGAACTGCAGCTTTGATACAAGGGCCTCAGCACTTCCAGATGTTGAGAGCCGCAATGGATGAGGACTTACGAGCCTTAAAACAATCTATCTCCAAACTAGAGGAATCCCTGACTTCTTTGTCTGAAGTAGTATTGCAGAATAGGAGAGGGCTAGATTTGTTGTTTTTGAAAGATAGTGGACTGTGTGCTGCATTGAAGGAAGAATGCTGCTTCTATGTAGATCATTCTGGAATTATAAAAGACTCCATGTCTAAACTGAGGGAAAGGTTAGATAAACGCCTACAGGAACGGGAATCTCAACGAGGATGGTTTGAAGGATGGTTCAGTAAATCTCCATGGTTTACTACTTTAATATCTTCCCTTTTGGGACCCATTCTGATTCTGCTTCTGTTACTCACTGTTAGCCCTTGCATTCTGAACAGATTGGTAACTTTTATTAGGGAACGGATTAGTGCAGTACAAATTTTAATGTTAAGACAGCATTACCAGTCTGTACCTAATTCTGAGAAAGAATTTTATGTTAATACAGAATTCTAGTTCTATGATTAGAACTATGCATAAGAAGAAGTGGGGAATGAAAGGACCAAACTAACACCATGACAGGCCTCAGAAAGCCTCAGAAAACAGAAGGCCTAAGTTTCAGTTTCCCCGAAACCACCTGAAGGAATAGGAAAATTTTAAGTAAGCTCTGACCCTTGGCCTGAGTCATAAAAACCGGCCTGAACACAATGACACAATGGCCTGCAAACCCGTGCCTAGGTAATCCTCCCCAAAACTGATAGATTGTGAAGATAAAGCCCTGTGAGACCCTAATTGAAATATTTTTGCTATTGAATCATCAGCAGACCTCCCCCTCACCTCCCCCTGGTTGTGGTCCCTTTTCCTTTAAAACCTCCTGTAAAATTCTGCTCGGGGTCGGACTCTGCTCCTGCGTGAGATATGAGTCTTGACCCCAGCGCGCTGGTGAAATCAATAAACCTCTTGCTGTTTGCATCAAGACCGGTCTCTTGTGAGTATTTGGGTCGCCGTCCATCCCGGGGCTGAGCAGGGCCTGGTTTCCAGGGCCTTACAAAAGCTAGATAATTAAGGGTACATCCTGTATGCAAAAACTATTTTGTTTTGAATTATGATTAGTTATTGATGTTATTTCTAAAATTTTTGTATTTTTAAATCACACATATTTGTAAATAAGTGAATATATATGAATGAATGAAATGCTAAGAAATATATATATATATATATATATACACACACACACATATATTTGAAATTGGTCTGCTTTATGGTATAATTGCAGAATATGTATGAACATATATATACATTTCTTAGACATGCATACACATAAAGTCATGTATTTGCATTCTATACTGTGTTCTGATGGTACTTTATAAAATCCTGAAACATTTTATCAAAGTAGCTATTGATTAATATTAAATTTCTAATAATTTAGAAACAGTCATTTATAAATTCAACATGTTTAGGTGTCATATGATAATGTATTTGAAAGTAACTTGTGTTTATATTACCAAATATAAAATAAACATCTGTAGCTTTTCTTCTGACCTTCATATTTTGCAGTTAGGAAATCTAGCACTTACATTTGAGGAAGCACTAAAGAAAATAATTAAAAATTAACCTAAATCTGGTTGTAGCATTTATCTGAATCATAAATCCCTAATATGTCCACATACATTGGCTAAACCACATGTATTGCTAATGATATAATTTAAAGGGTTAAATTATTCAAGTATAAGTAGACAACATAAAACACTTTAAATTTTACTATAAACCTGATACTTGGCTTTATTTTTCTCTCTGAGTGTGATCATTTTCAGACTAAACATTTTTAAAGCTTATTAAACTCATATTCCACTTATCATAATAAATTAATAGAATCATTATATTGTGGTATTTATTATTATGGCACATGTTAGTTAAAGAATTTTTACTTAAAAAGCTTTCCTTATTAAGATGATGTATGTTTCTAAGCCATAAATGTCAAGTGTACCATAAAGCAGCCTATTTCAGTTGGGACTGAATGGTTCATAAGGCTGAGCTGGCTCAACCCAGGCTCAAACATAGCCATACTGAGAAACTGTACTGGATGAGTGAATTGAGTAAAGTTCAGAGGGTTAGTTTGATTAAAATGAATTGTCTGCCACAAAGGCCACTGATTTTCCCAGTGGTTGCTGAAACACTTGAAAAAATTTGAATTTTATAATCCATATCTGTTGCTTTTTTCCTTAAATAGTAAAGCACAGAATTTATAAAGGAATGTTTCATTTTTTTCATTATTGGTGTGATAATTTTATTAAAGTGCATCTTACTTTACATCATACATATGTTTTATATCCATATATATTTGTATGTTTATCTTTTTTACTGATCTGTGAATCACTTGAAGAAAGATGGTCTTACATCTGAAGCATAATGTCTGAAAGAACAGATTATTCCAGAGAATATCAGCTTAATTTATTATGGTGAACAATAAATATCACTGCAAGGAATATGTTGGGAAGTTACTGAATATTCATAGCTTAATAAGTCTATATGTAGATAAAATTTCTTAGAAAGTATATACATGGAATAGCTGGTGCTGTGTTTAACTCTGAAATAAATAAGGAAACAGTCACATCTATGCAAATAGTTCATTCTATTAAGTGATTTAATTTAATTAAAATATAAAATTATGGGTTACAGGACAACACTGACAACTTCCTTCCCAGAGAACTTTGCTGAAAGCACTAGAGACATTTTAACATGTGGAGAGACATGCATTCTTGATGGAAAGCAGGAAAGGGCATCTACCACTACAGAGATATTTTGAGCATTGTTGCTAGACACACTGCAGAAAGTACACAGCAAGTCTTCCTCCAGGGAGAGCAATTCAGTGTTGCTAAGAAGTAAGTAATAGAACCAAAGGGTAAGTTCTAGAGTCAAAGTGTCTGTAGAACTGAATATTCCACTTGGCAGTTCATTCTTGAGACCATTCAAAGGATTCAGAAAAAGCAATAGGGACCAGAAGATCCACACAGAATAGAAATCTGCTATTAGGAGAGCTCTCAGTATGAAGCAACAAATGGAGCAAGCTATGGGAATGAGGCCTAAAGCAGATCTAAGAAGTACTGAGTGAGGGTCAAACTCAGTACTAGATACAGAAATATGACTTTGACTATGTTGACTTCACTAAACACAGAGACTCCATGTAGAACTTGGTTTGTCTATGACCCTTTATTTTTCTCTAAACACCTCAGGCTTAAATGCCATTAAACTGTTAATATAAACTTACATTGACTAGCCATCCAACTCATGTTCCAGAAAGAGGATTTAAATACTATATTATAAGACAAGAAATATATATGCACAGGATTTTAGAGCAAATGTCATGATTGAATAAATCAATATTCATTCAAAGATGAGTAAAGAAATAGAAACAAAAAATGTGAGAATCAGCACAGCTTCTTGTTTACTCAGATTTGATTTTGAAATACACACTTTGTGGAGTTCTAGCATGGTCACATTGTTGCTGTGCGACCTTGGTCCAAACGCACAAGTTTTCTTGTAGTTTCCTAATCTCTGAAATTAAAGTAATGGTCATGCTATTCTGTAAGAATTGATTTATTTATAAGTAACATATATCACTAAACCTGACATAAAAAAGTCACAATACCTATCAGCTTGCAAACAGAGCCCCCTTAAATCCACAACAATCTGAGCCTACATAAAATTTTATGTTTAAGTATAAAATTCAATTTATACTCAAAATTTAGAGAAAGAGTATATCAAAAAATATACTCTTAAATTTTGAAGTATGTTTTTGACATTATATATACCAATAAGGTTCAAGAAAATGTGGATTGTTTAATATAGTGATAAACAGTGAGATGATGAAGCAAAAGATTTAGGAGACATGGCACTAACTTAATAAGAAAATTCAAAAATATTTAAATACAGCATAATGAAAATTTTAAAGCTAGCAATTTTAACTGTCAAACTAGCAGAGATCTTCAAAATGACTATATCTGGAATGACATCAGCAAGATAATAGAGTATCAGCAATAAGTTATGTCCCTCCTCAGAAACATTGAAAAACTAAAATCAACTAATAGAACCAACTTCATCAGAATTCTGCATAATAATTAGCTTTATAGCAGTCACATGAATGCTGAATCAAGAAAAAGAAGCTTAAATATTGTAAAAAAGCTTTATGGCATATTTAGAAGTCTTTACCCAACCCTTTTTCCTGGCTTGTTGGCAGTTTTGAGGATGGCAATCCTTTGCTCCTAGTATGGGACCTTGGTTCCTGCTTCTGGAGAAAACAGAGTAATCTTTACACACAAAACATTGTGTATGTCTCTTCTAACCTTCTAGGAACTACTTGAAGGACTGATACAAGATGCTCATCTCTGTTTTGTTTAATACAGAACTCACTCAGTCCAGAGAAACCATGAGCATTACTTGAACACACTGTAAGGTAGATAACAACCTATAGAAACCTGAGGCATAAGTTTATAGTTGAGACATAACAATAGATACCTTAAGACCTGGAAGAAAGAGCTGGAGAGATTTATTTTGGAAATTGGGGAATTCAGAAACACCCAGGTATATAGGAGAATGTAGAAATCCACCCACATTGTGAGGGCAGGACACATGGTAAGAAAAGACCTGAGGAATCCTTCAGTTTTCACCTCAGGCTGATGCCTAGGCTAAGTGCAAGCTTGGCAAAGTATTGAAGAAGCCCTCAGCACAGAGTCAGTCTGCAAAGACTAAGAGAAGTTTGTTCATCTGTTTAGATCCTGGTATTCAAGGAAATCTCTGTTACAACACTAGATGAGCACAAGCTGAGGAACAGAGACTTCAGTGATGACATTCAGTAGGAAATATAATCTCTGCCAAAACAGTTTGAAAAAGTCACTAAGTAAATGGACCACTATAGCCTTCAACTATAAAATAAAAATAGAAATAAAAAGCAAACCCTAGAAAGGGGAAAATCTGACCTGCAGAATTACCCATCATAATAATCAAATGCCTAGTTTTCAACAAAATAACACAAAGAATATTAAGAAATAAGACAATATGACCCATTCAAGGAAACAAAATAATTTGAAAAATTATTCTGTGGAAGCCCAAGAAGTATACTAATTCAAAAAAGCCTTTAAATCAACTGTTTTATATATGCTTAAAGTACCACTGTAAAGCATGGGAAAAGAGCTAAAGGAAACCAAAACAATGACCAGTAGAGGATATGAAAAATGAGAAATGGATTACAAAAAAATTCTGAATCTAGGTGAAGAAAAAAATATATATGTGTAAAAAGGAAACAAGAAGAGAATCCAAAAAGTTTACTTCAAAAAACCAACTAAACACAAAAGAAGGCAATAATGGAGGAGGTTGAGAAACAACTAGTTCTACAATCTTAGAACCTTCAATATACCACTTTCAATAATGGATAGAAGATCCAGACAGAATATCAATAGGAAATGAAGGACTTGATCAATTCTATAAATCAAATAGAGAAAATACACATACATAAAACACTCCATCCATTCTTCCCAAGTGCATATGGAAAATTCTCCAAGACAGAGTATATGGCAGTCCAAATAACAAGTCTGGTAAACTTAAAAAGATTGAGATCATACAAAGTATCTTCTCTTAAGGCAATGGAATGAAGCTAGAAATAACCAATGGAAGGAAAACTGGAAAATCTACAAATATATGGGCATTTAACCACAAACTCTTAACAACCAATAAGCCAGAAATAATTATAAAGAAAATTAGAAAATACTTAAAGACAATTGAAAATAAAAACACAATATACCAAAACTTATGGGAAGGAGTAGAATCAACACGCAAAGGGATATTTACAATGGAAAACACTTACATTAAAAAAGAAGAGATATCTCAAATCAACAACCTAAATTTATACTTTGAGGAAGTAGGGGAAAAAAGCAAATTAAGCCCAAAGCTAGCTGAAGGAAGGAAATAATAAAGATATGAGCAGAGTTAAATGGAATAAAGAATAAACAATGGAGTGATTAAGTATAAACCAAAAGTAGGTTTTTTTGAAAAGATAAAGAAAATTAGCATACCTTTAGCTAGATAGACAAAAAAAATAAAGAAGACAACTAAAATCAGAAGTAAAAGTGGGGACATTACTACTGACTTTATAGAAGTAAAAAAGTTTATAAGAAAACACTGAACAACTGTACACCAACAAATTAGATAATTCAGAAGAAATGTACCAATTCTTTGAAATACGCATTATCTAAACAGACTTGAGAAGAAATATAAAATCTCAACAAAACTACATTTAAACAGATGGAATTAGTAAACAAAAAAACTTCCCTAACTCATTCCATGAGGAAAGAAAGCACAGAAAAAGAAAATTATAGACCAATATCCCTTATGAATATTGACGCAAAGGTCCTCAAGAAAATTTAGCTAACTGAATCTAGTACTGTATTAAAAGGATTTTACACCAATACTAGTTGAAATTTATTACAGGAAAACAATAGTAGTTCAACATAAGAAAATCAATCAATGTAACACATCATATTAATAGAACAAAAAAGGACCCATGTCATCTTACTTGGTTCAGAAGGAACACTGAAAAAACCCACTTTCATGATAAAAATGCTCATGAAACTAAGAATGAAAGGAAACTTTCTCAGTATAATAAAGGATATGAAAATCTGATAGCTGACATCATACCAAAAGATAAGATCTTCTGACTTGTTACTGAAATTGTTTTCAAACAGGATAAGTCATTATAATTGTTTTAGTTGCTATGATGGCTATAACAGAAGTACCACAAACTGAGTGGCTTATACAAGAGAACTCTCTTGTCTCACAGTTCTGGAGGCTAAAGTTCCAACATCCAGGTGTTGGTGAGGCAGGGAAAGATGGCGGGGAGCAGGCAGCCTCTGTCTAGCAGGATAAGGGCCTTGGGAAAGCGAAGAACAGCTGCGGTGGAAAGTCGTTTTTTGGTAGCAGTTAGAGTCACGTAAGCATGACAAATTTAGAAATATAGACACTTTCAGTGAGACTAGTCTAAACAATAAACAGCATACCAACAGGAACCAATAGAAATTAGGCAACTCAGCTGAGTTTTAGATATAAGCCCCTAGACAAAGCCCAGACTCCAGCACATTTGTTCCCTCCCAGCATGGCCTAGGAGTTCTGTACTTTTGCTTTCTCTGAGTAAAAAATACCTCTTTCTCCTGCTTGCGTACCTTGAGTGTTTGCGAAGTTCATTCTTCGACTCCGCGAACATGGTATCATTGATAAGTCGCATTTCTTCTAAGAGTTCTGAGAGAAAATCTTTTCCATGCTCTTCATGTAGCTTATGGTACTTTTCTGTCACTCTTTGGTGTTCTTTGGGTTGTAAAAGCATCACCCTCATCTCTGCCTTCATCTTCACAGTACATTATCTTTGTGTACATGTCTATGTCCAAATTTCTGCCTTGTAAGGACACTAGTCATACTGGAGCAGAGGCCTACCCTACTCCATTATAACTGATGTTAACTAATTAAATGGGCAATGACCTTATTTGTAAAGAAGGTCACAGTCTAAGGTACTAGGGATTAGGACTTCAACATATAATTTTGTGGGTACAAAATTGGACTCATAAGATTCTGCTCCCTGCCCCCAATCCATGTCCTTAACTATTTCAAAATATATTTATCCTATCTCAAAAATCTTATTATTTACCCCATCAACAAAAGTCTTAATTATTCCAGCATCAACTCTAAGTCCAAAATCTCATCTAAGTATAATATGAAATAGCATGTGATCCAGTGTAGTACAATCACATTGACTTTCCTGCAAACATTAACCATAAGTTGAGACTTCAAAGACAGAAAGCTGCTAATGCTGGGTTTTCTGACCACACGGCACTAAAAAGACTTTCCACACGCCATTTTGGCAGAGACCAATGGACCTGAGTTAGTTCTGTTCTTCCTGAGGGCAGGTATACCAGATCTTCATTTAATTCTCTTGGCTATTCAACATCACTTTGTTAAACCACTTACTTATGTTGTGTTTTCTGTGACTGAAGAATCCTGAGAACATAAATCCAAGGAAAAAAAATGATAAGCAAAAATAAGACAGACTTTCAGAAAGTCTTTATTTTCCCTAAACAGATCTAAGACTTTTAAAAACAGATAGAATTATATTTTTACTAATCCATAAGTAAGGGTAAATGAACTATAATCACAATGAAGGCTTAGGAATAGCGGGAAATTTCTACAGTTAAGATTGTAGGAACCTTTTATTATAATTTCCAATAATTTTTTTTATATCTGTGTCCCATTCTCTTACCTAATTTCAAAGTAAACTAAACCAGAGCTCAAAAAATGTGGTTAATGAATAAACCATTGATGTGTATTTATCAATACTCCATAACAGTGTGGAAATACTGATATTGGCTTTAACAAATGAAAATTATATCATGAAACCGATTTTTTCTAAATTAATACAATGTTAGTATGTAATGCTTAATAAAAACTGCAAGGGTGATTTATAATTTGAATTATTTCAATAGCAATTTTTTAAAGAATTATGGTTTCAGTATTTCTCAGCAAATCTGGAAACAGAATACATATGTAAATTTAATTGAGGAGAATATGTGTCATGTACAGAAACATCCTGAAGTAAAAGGAGCACTTTGATAACAATTGTGTTTATGGTAGATAAAATGATGATGATGATGGCCATGATGATTGCTGGTGGAATTATTGACTACTTTTACAATGTGCCTGGACTCTACTAAGTCATTTATGTGTTTAATGTTATTTAATTATAATAAAGTGTTACAAGATAGGAATCCATTTTTTTGAAGAATTTAAATACAGGCCAGAAAATCATAAATTCAGGTCAGAATTTAATTCCACAACACAGGGTAAAAGTCCTTATTTCCCCCTTCTAAAATAATGCTTTATCTTGTAAACTGGTCTTAGTTATGTAGACAGAGACATGAAGATTAAAAATATTTATTGGCAAGAAAACTAGCTTGAATTTTATAGAGGTGCTTTAGTTGGATCTTAAAAGTTCAGCATGATGATTTTCATTTAACTCAGATATGTAACACAGTAGGCAAACTGTTGAATTTTGCATGAGGTAAAGCATATTTTTGCTCTTATAAGCCGTACCTGTGCATATAGTTAAGTTTTTCAGGTAATTACTTCCAGGTGCTTGCCTATAGGAATTCACTGCAGTGCAATGAAATCAGAGTAATAAACTCATCAGCAAAAATTAACCCATAGGCATGACACAGAGACACGGATATTTAAATGGTATCAGTATTATAATTTGTGGATTCTAGTTGTTTATGTTCATGATGAAGACAGTCTCCTCCTAGGCAATTAGGAAGATCTACCTACAAGTAGGTATGTTTGGCTTTATCCTAAGCTCCTAAGAATATTAAACATGTCCAATTTTAAAATTGTGCATTTAAGCTTTTACATTAACCATAGAGAAATCTTCACAGCTTGACTGGCCCACTATTATAGTTAAGTAAAACACAATGCCACGTTCTGTTTACTATCTTTCCTTACTGATTACAGTTCTAGTAACTGTCAGGGCATTTTAAATTGAATATTAAAATTAATTTTGGTGAAGAGAACCAAAACATTTTCTATAAACTTTCTATTTTAACATTTCCTTTTTTTTTTCAAAAAAAAAAACCTTTCTTAATTGCCAGCTTGCCTTCAAATCTCATATAGGAAAGACACATTTCTATCCATTTCAAGTGATTAGCCATGGTCCTTAGTGTTATTGCATTTTAAAATGCCGAAATAATAGAATTAAGAATCCTGGTAAGACCTTACTAAATTAAATACGAACAAATAATAAAATTGAGATGATTCCTGTAATTATAGACTTTCTCCAACATGCAGACTGTAAAATTAGAATATTCATATAAGAATAACATCTTGGAATTATTGTTGGCATATACATATAAAAATGTTATCAAATATAAAATTTGGGAATTGTAAGAGACTACAGAGATTTTACACAGCAAGCTTTCTATCCATTTGAGTCAAAGTAATGATTTCAAGCAATAATGACCACTGGAAATAGAGGAGCATACAAAAATAGAGAGTCAGAGATGGAATCCCCAATTCTGTCTGGTCTGACAACATCTTGGCTGATCTATGAAGCACACACATGGAGAAAAGACTCAACAAACCTCAAGTAAAAATAAAAAAAATTGAAGTTTGGTGCTACCTCATAAGAATACTTTGTAGTTCATGTTCAACAAAGTTAATTGCCTACTAAAACAAAAGAAAAATCATTCACTCTAAGGAAAAAACAGAGTCTCCACAACATAAAATTTAGAATGTCCAGATACAATCCAACATAATTTGACACTTTGAAGCACAAGATAATTGAAAACTTTTCTAAAAGAAAATACAGTTAATGTGAACAACCCCATGATGATCCAAATAAGGAGAATAATGTAAAATAGAAGTATTTTCAAAATATGCTCTCAAGGAATGAAAGGATATCTCAGTGAAGTAATAAAACTATAAAAACATCCAATTTGAAAATTTGAAATAAAAAAAATCTTAAAAACATGCATAGACTTAACAATAGGCTTATGATGTTTGAGGATGGCTAGTGAACTTAAAGAGAGCTCAATATATACTATCTAATCTGAGAAACAGAGAAAAAATGGAAAATATATACAGAATGACAGAAGTGTTAAATATTATGAAAGAGTCTAACAAATGTTATTAGAGTTTTAGAAGAGGGGAAGGAAGAGAATAGTGAAAATAATCATTTATTAAATCCTGAAAAATTAACAAATTTGATATAGGGAATAAATTTACATATTTAGATGTTTGATAAACTCCAAGAAAGTGACACATCTTTGTAAAAAGCTCTGCCAAATCCAAAGTAGTTTTAAGCTCTTAAAAGTTGAAGGCAAAGTATCAGTTTTAAAAGCAGCAACACAAAAAACATTGTTTGACTATTCTAGGTACATATTTTCTGTCGTACACTGATTAACAAATTTGGAGTTCCAACACTATCTAATTTTAAGGCTTATTATAAAACCAAAGTAATCAAAACATTATAGAATCAATGTCAACTTAGACAAATAGTCCAGTGGAATAGAGTCAGGTAATAGAAATACACAAAATGGAAAACTGATTTTAAACAAGGTTGAAATGCAATTCAGTGGAAATTGGATAATCTTTTTAAATAAATAATGTTGGGATAATTGGATATCCAAGTGCAAAATACAAGGATATTCAATCTGTATGACTCAAATTTTATCATAGATATTAATGTAAAACTTAAAATTATAAAACTTCTGGAATAAATCATTGAAGGAAATCTTTGATTTTGGCTATGCAAAGCTTTCTTGATATGACACCAAAAGCATGATTTATAAAAGATCAGTTGAAATACATATATATTTTTTTATTTATACACACACACACACACACACACACACACACAGTAGCATATTATAAAGCATTGAATGCATTGTAGATACATGCATTAACCTATATATGTTGTATAATACAATTTTGACAGAACAATGCACATCATTTTTCTCATGTTTAACAAGAATCAAAATAATAATAATATAGTAAGGCACTACATGGCCTCTAGAATGAGTTTCTAGATTGGGTTGTTAATCAAACCCACTAAATACAATAAGCAAAGCCCCATACAAAGTTTACCTACCTTTAGAAATGGATATAGCATCATTCACAGCATCAGGATCTCAGAAGTTTAATCACTCAGATGTAATTTCTGATGTCCCCAAACAACATATGAGATTGATTTTGTTTGTGCAGGATGATGACAAGAGCTGACACACACAAATCATGAGCACAAGGAAGCTGAATAGCCTAGGTTGTCTCAGCTAAATTTGCAAGTCACTAGCACCTGGAGGGATGTTTCCATTTGTTAGTGCACCTGAAGGTCACAACTGTGCAACAAATAATCCCAATAACATCATCCTGAGAGGGGTTTCAGTACTCATTAATTAGTATACAGAAATCCCAGCTAAACTCTATCATTGGTTACATACCTACAATGACAAAACAAGCAACTAAAAAGAAACATAAATTCAGAAGTCATAGAAAAAAAGAAACACACCTAATCCAGGGTTGTGGCTACCTCTGGAAGGGAGACTGGAAGGTGGGTTGGAGAGGAACAATGTTCTAGTTCTTTTTGTGTAGGTGGTAGGTTCATGAAAGTAAGTTCTGTAATAAAAAATAAATACAAAATTAAAGGATGAGAACAAAATAATTTTATACAATACAAAAATAAAGGATTGAGTCAGGCATAAATTAATACTTATGGTTAATGCAATTTTTGTGTGCCTAAAAATTTTAATAAATAACACTTCCTTATTTTTTATTGAATTAAATATTTCAAAAAAGATTAGAAATGTTGCCTTAGACAAATATTACTTTGCAGAGATAGAGAAATGGAAAAAAAGAGAGAGAGAAAGAGAGTGTTAGAGGGAGAGTATGTTTTGTTAAAGAGCAACATTTCAGGCACTTTTAAGTTAAAAAAATTTTCTACTTAATTACCAAATTAGTTAGAATTCACAGGGGTTGGGGAATCTAACTATAGGAAATGTTACAAATTTTATTTCTTCATTGGTCTAACTTTTAAATAATTTGCTATTATCAACTACTGATAGTATTTATTGAGTGATTGCTTTATACTAGGTATCATATTTTGCATAGGTTATGTTATTTTATCTTCATACTATATGAGATGGCAATATAAATATTCATTTATACATACAGAAATTAAGGTTAAATGAGATAACATAATAAACCAAGTTATTCTTGAAGTTATCAAGAATTTATCACATTCAGTTTGATTAAAAAATTCATATTAATCATGATTCTAACTGAATCCACAACTCCTACTTTTGGTCAAGCATCAATATTTTTCCTTGGTGGTGGGGGAAACATAAGAAAAAAATTTATCCGTCTTCTCTTGGTGTGCACATGACTGAACCTAGATGTATAACCTAGATGTACAACTTCCATATAGCACAGTGTTATTGAAAAACAACATTTTCAGTGAATTGCTTTTCACTTTACCTTTCTTTGATAAAAATCAATACTACACTTTTTGCTGTTTGTGTCATATATTTAATTTTTTCTTTAATTATTTCATTATTTTATGAGAGCATATTTGTTTTTTATTAATATGGAGATGCCATAAAGCTAATACAGTAATTAATTATTTTCCATTATATATACAAATATGTTTGATGATTAGGTTATCTTATACTATTTTTACTACTGTACTATATTGTAATATATACATTTTTGATATTAAATATATTTAGGAAAACTATATATATCTGCATTCACAGTAATACTAACTGGTTGATCTCTTAGGTTGCTTGTCATGGTCATATAATCATTATAGCATAAAAGCATTCTTGTCACTAAGACCATTCTTGTCACTAAATTGTTTTGCCAGGCTTAAAATTAACTGATAAGCAAATAAATATCTTCTATAAAGAAAGGTTTTGCCCCTTTTAATTGAGGCTCATTTTGAAGCTAATATTTATATCCTCTTACCATGTCAATAAACTGTATATGATATGTCACCTACCATGAAGTCTTTCAGGCCATTCTTATGTCCACAGCTTCAGCTGAATAATGACTACTAGTCTCTTTGAGATGCTAAATTGGGACTTTCACAAAACATGTGAACTTTGTGAGAGAACAATAAAATAACCTGTATCTGTATTAATTTAAAAATCGAAGTGGGCATATTAAAAACACATCAGCAAATCATGTTTATATGATCAAGAATTGATCATTAGTTGCAAATTAGCAAGACAATTCAATTCCATGCATACTGACATCACACTTCATATTCTTTTAAATATAAAGTAATATTTCTAGAGCTCCTTGAATATATTATTTTGAAATGGATTTATTAAAAGTTTCTGTACTTTCTACTGTAAATACCTTCTGAGCCTTTTGTAGATGTCATTCACATAGTCTCTAATGTCACCTGGCAAGTATTTTGAACTCCCACACATCTCCACTCATGCAAACAATCCCAGGATGAAGTGATAAGCTCCCTGTAAGACCCAGACTAATTGAGAAACATTATTCCAAATGATCAATTGATTTTTACTAAAACAGATAGAAAAATCATAACTCTTGCCTTTAACATACTTTTTCTTACATAAATGTTAGTTAACGTGATAATATAATGCTTTCATGTTAAATACTAAACAAGAATGGCTTGGGTTTCATAGATTTTTTCTAATTCTGTTTCAGAATTACCTATGATACTATTAAATTGTGGCTGTTAGGATGTTGCAGGATGCAGCCAAAGCATATTGGACATTGATTCACTACTCTTCTACTTCATAAACTTCCCTGTAATTAAAGAAGATACGTATTTTCCATAAACCCAATGGAGGAAATGAAATGTTTCTTTTTAATATTTGTGCTTTATAAAATACCTAATAAAGAGTTCATAAGTAGTAAAAACCAGGAAGAATTATCTAATGTTTAGCTCTTCTGGTCAGGTTTTTCCTGGCTTACCTGTACTTCATTCACTGTGTTTTAATATTACACACATCCTAACTGACCATATTTTCTTTCTGAATTATCAAGAAAAACGAATTCCTAAATAAAGCAATTGTGCTTGCCGGGCATTTCTAAGCACAGGCCTTAAGGATATTATCAAATTATTAAGTCTTATTGAAATCTATCCAAAAAAGAACATATACAATTTTGGAATCTTAAAACATAACTATAGATTTTTGGAAGTGTGTGATGATATTATATTCTCTTAAAAATATACAAAAGTATGTACATCTTCATGTACAGTGTAGTTATATTAGCATAGGTGGATCTTTTTCAGCAGAAGTAAATGGGCCATAAATGCCTTAATAAGGAATATAGATTTCTTGTGTAATTTATTTTGAATGCATTTGTAAGAATTGATTTACTATTGAACTAACACCTAAATTGGAAATTTGAAAAATGATGAACTATATGGGCATCAGAAAATGCAGAATCTTTCAAAAATAGTCTTTTAAAAATTAATAAATTTTTTATATTTTTTCTACCAAATGTTGAGGAATTTCATTTATTTTATATTTATATTTTATGTATTATTTTATATTTTTTCTTATATATTATTTATATGTATATAAAAATATTTGTACATAAAAATTCTCTTGGTAAAAAATATCTGTATTGTACCATCATATATTTGACTAGGTGTAAAGTTCTAAGTTAAGAATTATTTTCCCCGACTAATGCCATTATGCATTTGTATTTCTGTACAACCCTGTAAAATCATGTGCTGACTCCCCGTCTGTGTTTACTACAAGTAAATTGTCATGTATATTGTGATTCTAAAAAAATAAAATAAAATAAAAGAATTATTTTCCTTTGACTTCATTGATGTTAATTGCATTGTATTTTGGCTTCTGCAGCACTTGTTATGATGCCCTGGCTGTTAACCTATTAAAATTCTCTTGTATAGGCTCATTTTTTAATTAGTTTTATTGAGTTGTAATTGCCTTAATAAAATTCACCATTTTTTGGTTTGCCATTTAATGAGCTTTGAGAAACTGGTACAATCATGTAACCATCACCATAATAGATATAGAAATTTTTCATTACTGAAATGATTAATTGTACCCACCACCTTCCTCCCCCTCCCACCTCACAGCTCATGGTAACAATTTGATCTATATTCTGTCTACAGTTCATTTTATCCAGTAATTCAAGTAAGGGTAAAAACTAACAATGTAATTGACTTTGAATTCTCTTATTCATTATAATGCATGCAAGAATTATCCATGGTATTGTGTATATCATTAATTGGTTTCTTTTTATTGCCAAGTAGTGTTATGTTGTATGGAGGTATTACAGTGTATTAATTCATTCACCAGTTTAAAGATATTTTTCTTGTTTCCAAATTTTTCAATTATGAAACAGCCATCAATTATGCTTAGTTTTCAATGTCAATGCATTTTCATATCTGTTGGATAAGTACATAGGAGTGAGATTTCTGGGTTACGTGGAAAATGAACACACAGATTTTTATAAGAGATGATCAAAGTACTTGGAAATGTGGCTGTTCCCCCAAAAAACTGCACTGCCACGAGAAAAGTAGGAGAGTTTCAGCTGATATCCAAGTCATCAGCACTTGATCTTGTCAAGTTTTTGTTTCTGTTCTTTTTTCCTTTTAATTTCTTTTAAATTTCTCTTAAGCTATCCTAAGGTCTGTAATGATATCACATTGTGGTTTTAATTTTCATTGCCTGACTAATAATATTGAGTACATTTTAATGTGTTTATCATGCTTATGTCTTCTTTCATGAAATGTATGTTCATATCTTCTCTTTTTTTTAAATAGACTTAAAAGAGTGGACACAATTTTGAAGAAGGAAAACATGAACTTTCTTTATAATTGTGTGCAATATTTAATAAATTTTTGTGCAACCAAGGCCAAAAATAGTTCTTCCTAGAACTATTTGTATTTCATTTTAGAATCTTTTTTTCTGTTTTTCTGTTTTAGGTTATACTAAATTTATATGCATATATTTTTTTCTCATATATTTCCATATGGGTGATCAATTGTTCCTGTACCATTTATTGAACATATTAAATCCCCATAGAACTGCTTTCACATTTTTGTTGAAAATGAAATCACCTTATACGAGTGTATTTTTTTTTTTTTGGAAGCTGTTCCACTGATCTATGTCACTGTACTTTCACAATAACACATTGTCTTGATTCTATAGCTTTCAAGTAAATCTTGAAATCAAATAGTATGAGTTTACAACTTTGTTCTTCAAGTATTGTTTTTCAAAATTGTTTGGACTAGTCTATTTCCTTTGTTCCTTGGGCATATTTAAAAATAAACTTTGGTTTCTACAAAATATCTTGCTGGGGTTTTGATTAAGATTATATTGAATGGGTAAATCTGTTTGGAGAGAATTGACGTCTTATAAATTCTAAGTTCCATTAATTGATATCTTCTTTGATTTCTCTTATCAGTTTTTCTTTTTTTCAGACTTTGCATATGTTAGATTAATACTTAGATTTTAAATGTTTTATGTGCTTTAGTAAATGATAATTCTTTTCATTTTAATTTCTAATCATCATTATTAGTATTGAGGAACACAATTACCTTTTGTGTACTGAATTTACATCCTCTGACCTTGTTAAATTCACTTATTTTTTACAAAATTTACATTTGTTGGGAAATTTACGTGTAGATAGCTATGTTTCTTCTGTTTCAGGTTTCTTTGTTCTTTTTAAATTTCCATGTCTTTTCTCTTTTATTTTCCCTCATTGTACTCATGAAAATCTAAAGCTATTGATTAAGGGGACTGATAATGAACATTCTGGCTTTGTTCCTAATTGTAGGGACAAAAAGTCAGTCTTTCATCATTAAGTATGATGTTAGCAGTAGAGAACATTTGTTTGTAAATGCCTCATTGTGTTAAAGAAGTTCCATTTAATTCTGAATTTACTGAGCCTTCCTGATATGATGAATGAAATGTGACTCTTGCAAGTGCTTTTTCAGTATCTATTGGTTCTTTACATGTGTCTCCCCAATTTTTTTTCATTTTTATCCAATTGGAAATACTTTCCCATTTCACTTGTAATTGTGTATTTGTCCCATAGGTTATTTATGTGATTAATTTACAAATATTTGTGATTATAGAGGTTGTCTTGTTAGTATTGTCTTCTAATTTAATTCCAGGTGCTCCAGGAACATTCTTTGTATAATTTAATGTCTTTTTAATTTTTTGAGATGTGTTTTATCACATAGAATGTGATGTATTTGTGTAAATTATGTATCCTTAAAGACAGTGTCCATACTGCTGTTGTTGGGTAGGGATTTTTATCAATATCAATTAAGTCTATTGATGAGCTTTTCTAAAGCATGTTTCATTTTGTTCCCATGTTTTTTGTTTGTTTTGCAGCATTTCCATTTGAGTCTATAGTTTTTATTTCTTGGTTTACATTCATCATTTGATATACATTTGATAATGCATGTTATCTATCTTTTCCAATGGAACATTTGATATATTAATCGTAGTCATGTAAAATTCCTTTATGGTAATGTCAACATCAGAGACATCTGAGAGCCTGGTTCAGAGTCTGAATCTGTTGATTGCTTTGACTCTTAATATTAGGTTCTTGTGCTCATGCCACAGAGGTGGTAACTTTCCATACTCTTGTTTCCATCTAGTGTTGGGCCATTTTGCTATCACTTGGAACTTTCTAGCCTGATGATGAAGGCCAGAGATGATTCTCTGTATTGTGATCCAAACTTGTGCTCTTTTCCCCAGAGATGGACATTCCTAGTCTTGCTTCCTTTTCCACTGGCTCCTACAATCTAATTTGTATCTTTGGTAGTCATTATAGGAGAAAGTACTTCCTGTTCCTCCTCCAGTGGTAGTGTTGTCAGGCAGCTGAATCTGGGAGGTCTGTCCTTGAGCACCAGGTGAAACCTCATCCTAGGTGGGGGAGGGGTTCTTGACTGTGAATGAGAAAGAATTCTTGAGCAAGTCAGACAAGTGTAGGTAATGAAGGAATTCATGAAGGAATTCAAGAGTAGAAATGAATGGCAGTGGCCTTGCAGGCAGCGGAGAGCAGGAAAATGCAGAGGTGCAGAGTGAAAGTTTGCTGAACATTTTCTTGCTATAGGGCAGATCTCTTGCCATCTCTTAAAACCAGGGTCACTTGACATCCCATGTCCACTTGGATCTGCACTGCATGGGGACTAGCCCCTAGCACCTCAGGATTTGGGAAGCCACAGAGCATGGTATGGAGTGAGATTATGTTCTGAGAACTTCCCAAAGAAAGATTTTCATCAGGCTCCTGCAGATGCTGTTCCATCCAGGTCAACCAGGCAACGGGAACTTGCAGGCCCAAATCTGAGCTCCCAGCAGCCATCCCTACTTATCAGGAGTAAAGCAGAGACTTGGAAATAGAATGAAATAGCAAAGAAACAAAGATGCTTACCACTGGAAAAGCGCAGAGAGACAAAACACAATTAAATTGAACAGTGAGAAAGCTTTATTTAACGAAAGAAAAAGTGCTGGCATCCTCAGACAGGAAGTGCACTGAAAGGTTGGGGGTTCCTTCTTTTAAGGATTTTTCAAAAGGCATGGTAGTCTCAAAATGTTCATCTTCGGTGAGAGACATTAAGTCTCTTTTCTTCTATTATCAGTCCTCCAGGTAATTCTGTAAAATTAACTTAACCCAAGAAATGTACTGATCGGGCTCCTCCCCAGCAGCTTCTCTCTGTGATCATATCATTCAAGACTGCCTGCCCTGCCCAAGGTGGGCTGAGTTATTGCCTATATGCTAAAAAATATGTTAGGAATCTTACCTCCTAACCTCTTGGCTTTTAAAATGGAATCTTAGTCTTAAGATGGAATACTTCCTGTTCTTACTACACTCCTTATATCTCAGCATTTTTCATCACAGGCAGGAAAAGTTAACTATGAGACTTGTCCCAGGTCCCTGCCTTACATCAGTAGGAGACTTCTAACGGCATCATTATATTTCATTATTCTTTCCTATCTCATGTCTATGAGTAGAGGATTGTTTTCTTCTAACTTTCTCCCAGCTAAATTTGGTCTTCACCCTGGCCCTGGCAGTGACAGCATTTCTGTCCCTCATTCAGTGGCATAAGGTTTTTCTCATATTGGATAAGGGTCTGTGTGTGGTGTGGCTCTGGGTATTTTATGTACGAACAGTTGATGCCCCTCCTTTAAGACACCCCCACCTGGTGAAACTTCCCCAGTCTATGCCCTTTTCTCCAATCCTTTTTATGGGTACCATGAGAAGTTCACAGAGAAGATGGATGCCTATTTCTGGTTCCAAGTGCTTCTATATTCTTAGGCTAGCCAACACTTGCTCTATAGCAATTTAGAACAATTTTAACTGGGTTCTTTTGACCCATGTTTATTGCATCCAACACTTCTTCTCCCCCATGCTTTGCCACAAGTGAATATTTGCTCATATCCTGTCTCTTTAGAAGGGCATGTCATTCCTTAGATATCAGGCTGCTTTATTGCCCTGCAACACTGATGGTTTCCAGAAAAATTTTGATTTAATCTATCCATATTTTCTTGTTACTACGATGAAACCATCACCCCTTCAAGCTTTGCATACCTTAAGCAGAAGTGAAATAAACTCTGTGACTGATTTTAAGGTTTCTTTTTGTTTTTTAATTTCAAAAATTTACTGCGATATACTATGATTAATTTTCTTTGCATTTATTCTGCTTAAGAGATTTATTCTGCTTTGATATTCTTGTATTTGTAGCTTTATATTGTTCATCATTTTTGAAAGTTTGCATTCATTTTGTTTTCAAATTATACTTCTGATCATTCTCACATATTTTTTTATCTTCTGAGTTTTAACAAATAATGTTAGACCATGTCCATCCAAGTTTCTTTCTATTTGTACCTTATCTTTCTCTTTGTCTCTACTTCAATGAAATATATTCACTTGTCTTCCCTTTTTCTTTTTTCAATGTGCTATTAATACTACTGACTTCAGTTTTTTATCAACACTAGAATTTCCATGTGATATTCTTCATACTTACTTTTCTTTTATATTTTCTTATAATATTAACCATAACCACATTTTGTCAATATCTGCTAATTGTTTTTTTTGGCTCACTTACATGTTTTTTTCTGTACCTCATTTTTTGGTTTTCTAACATATGGTTTACTTTACCTGAATGCTTTGAAAGTATTAAATGAATGTGAGCATTGGTATATACATTATTTTTCTGCATATATAATTGATATGGAGCACCTCCCACTAGAGTTAGAGCATATTTTTCTCACATATTGAAATTGGAATTAATATTGTTACTAATTTGTCCAATAAACGTTTGTGGATAGAGGCATGACTGCAAGTTTTAAAAGTCATTTTGTCTGCATTTTACTCTTTTGCTTTTGCCATAATCATGAATGCACCCGAAAAAGGCCACTAGTCACAAAAGAAAGTGGATTAGACTTGAATCCAGCCCATGATCAGGACTCAAGCCCAGCGGAACCAAACTAGATAAAACAAAATTGTAGTCATTGGACTCTATGAAGATGAAAATAAGTGTTTGTTGTTTCAAGACATTGAGTGTTGGTGTGCTTATTACACAACGTTTTAGCAAGAAGCTTACTGTTGAGGCAAATATACATAAGGAAAAATATATTAACTGAGCTGTGTTCTTTCTCTAGGGAGTATTTATGTTTCCTTTGGAATGCTGATAGAGAATGGATATATTGCCTCAATCCAGCCTGATTTCCTTACACTTTTAAGGTGTAGTTCTACAGAATCTTATGTGAAAGACAGAGATTATTCTTAGGGCTCATTATCCCTTGCTAATTTTTTTTCTGACCCTCAACCCACACCACAAAGAACCGCTACTAGAATTGTCTCTCTTTCTTTTTTTAAATTTACAACTTGTTTCTTTATGCTGGATTTCTTTTAGCACTGTCCCCCTTTAAACACACACACACACACATACACACACACTCACAAAACTTTGGAGGTGACAAATGCCTCAGGAAAATTGTGTTCTGATGATGAATCTGTTGTCCTGCAGCTTTCTTTCCTCTAGGGTCTTGGTCCTCGGATCCCTGGCTATCTTGACAGTCCTAAATTTCAATTTGTGTTTCCCAGGCCGTTGTAACTGACCTAAATTCTAGATTTGTGTTTTCTATATAGCCACTGTGGTCTACCCCAATAGTTACAAATACTCAAAAAAGAAAAAGTCAGCAGAATAAATGGAAGGTTCATCTCATTCAGTTTCCCTTATAATTTGGTTCTTGAAGTTCACTCTGATTTGGGTGCCTTCCAATACTTCAAAGAGGATTTTTTGTTGTTATTGTAAGTTATAATAGTAACAACAACAATAACCATAATCTAGCTGTTTATTTGTTCTCAGTAGGATTAATTTGCTATGAGATACTTTGTTATGGTTGAAAGTTGTAATCATTTTTTCCTGTTAGTTACTTGCTTCCTTTTAGCAAATGAGCTTTTGTTACTTTTTCTTGATGTACTGTGTTTCTGCTTCATTGTATCAAGCTGAGAATTTATTTTTATTTATCTAGCTTGGAAATCGGCATGTGCTTTTTACAGAAGAACACATGTCTTTCTTCAATTCTGGAAACTTAGTAATTATCATTTCCAGTATTTCTTATCTCCCATGTTATGTATTTTATTCCATTAAAACTACATTTGGGCCAATTATATATTTTATCTCTTACTGATGTTTCTTAATTTTTTGTGATCTGTAATGCTTATATAAATCACTGTTGCCAATGTTGGGGATAAGAATCTTTAAGTTTTATGCTTCTATTTGGAAAAGTTAGCCAAAGTGATTCATTGCCTAATGTATTAAAGTATGAAATGTGTTATATATGTGTGAATGTTCACTAGAACATTTAGCAGGGTCATGAAACACTTTTAACAAAAGAATAAAACTAATAGAAGTTGCCATATCTGGATACCACAAAAATGACAAAGGCAGTATCTACATAAAGACAACAGAAAAGTTTGGCAAGCAGCACAAAACCACAGATGGTTGTAGGTGGCACTCTCTTAGCAGCAGAAACAGATTTTCCTGAGAAAACATTTCATCAAAGATTTGCTTTGAACCAGTCTGTTCTTCCATATTGAGAACAATATTCACGGAAAAAGAAATCTGCTAACATGCAGTCAGCAGAAGTTGGAAATTGTTTATGTGGTGGTTAACCTCTTAAGAGATAGATAAGATAAATGTAGAGTAATAATCTCATTTCCATTATGTGTTCTTGAACAGAGCTAGACCTAAGCAAAATATTATTTTCGGTAATTTCAAAGACCATGACTTCTCTGCCAAAGTCCTACCATCCTTTCAGTTGTTCTCATTTGTTCTAAGCCCCCAGAAGAATTCGGTGTCTCCATATCTCCATGAATATTCTATAGCTTTCAAACAAAGAAGGTCACACTGACAAGATTTCATGTTTACTTTCTTCCTGAGATCATGACATCTGAAATAAGATAAATTCATATACTAATTGAGTAAATCCCACTGATACGCCATGGAAAAATTAGAATTAAGCCAAAAGAAATTATTTTGTCTCATAGAAATGCTATACTTTTGACAATGTTTTGTTATACCAGTGCTTGTTTTGACTGTAGACATGTTTATGATTTATTCTCCAGCCATAACAGGAAATTCTGCATATTATCAATTGGTAAATGTGATTTATAAATTGATAAATAAGAGTACAGTGACTATTAAATATGAGCTTTAATTATCATATAATATTACTAACACTTTGTCTAGCTTTCACCTTTACCTATTTTGGAAGTGCACTCACTATTTTCTATTTGACTGAAGTAAAAGGTCAGTGTATCATAGTAGTTATAAGTGCAGGTCCAACATGAACTCTAAACCTCAATTTACTCATCTGTAAAATAAACACATATTTTCCAACTCATGAATATTTTTAAAAGGAAAAATGGGAAAACATATATAAAGCACTTATAAAATAATTAAAACCAGATGATTAACAAAAATATTAGTAATTGTAACTAATGTTCTTAAAGTAATGAATAATAAAAATATTTTTGAATTTTTATATGCAGGACCGTATCTCAATGTCAAATTATTAATCTTGAATATTTATTTCAACAATTACTGATATGATCAACTCCTCTTCAGTCTATACATGCAAGATAGATTTGTTTCTTGTTTAACAAATTTTATAAGCACATTTCTCATACTGCATATTTATCTTAGAAGACATTAATTTCTTTCTTCTTCAAACATATTCCTTAATATTGGACCAATTTCCTTGCTTAGAAAACTATGCCATAATTTGTATTTTCTCTAATATTCTCCAAAATATGGAAAACATGGACACAGAGATTAGAAAGAGTATGTTCTTTAAAGATGGAGCTGACAAAAGTAAAGCAAAGTCTGTATTAGCTAGAAGGCAGTTTTATGAGCTGAAAGCCTGAGAGAGAACTTTCAGGAAGATTTTGTTAGTTCCGGTCTTACAAGGCAGAGTTAGGAGAAAGCATTGAAAAAAAATGCATCACCGTCTTTGGACACTACTCTTCTTTAAGTGTCAATGCCCTAAAGGAAGGAAAAATAATTTTCAGTTCAAAGAGTTTAAATAGATGGCATGTTAAAAATAATAAGTTGGTAATTCAGCTCAGAGTTTTAAGGGAACACTGTATTTTCTTTTCCAACTGTTCATGGAAAACAACTTTATATTTCCATTCAGCTCATAATATCCTGAGAAAAAAAAATTTTTTTTAGGAAATATTATTGCCTGCTTATGTTGCACTTGTATTCCATTTTAACACTTTTTCCATTAAAATTCTATATACTTCATCTACCTCAGTATACTATCAATATGTTCCTGTAATGTAGCATTTAGTTTTATTTTCTTTTTGTTGATTTTCTAAGAAGTTACATGTTGAATGCTCTTTCTGGTTGACCACTATAATGAGGAGATAAAACATTACAAAGAAATGAACTAATTCTCTGAATTAAATGATCTGAAAAGAGAATAAGGTAAATAGGAAAACATATCAAGTATAAACTTTCTCCATAACAGCATCTCTGTAAAACAGAAATGCAAACATGTGAGTTTATGATTTACTGGTAAAGAAGTATGTATATTATCTCCATATTTCTATGGAAATAAAATGGAGCCTCTATGGCATTATGTTTGAAATTTAAATGTAGGCAGTTAGGATGTACAAAACAATAATTTACCCAGGAGAGATTTTCAAGAATCACATTTGCTCCTTACCTTTTCAGTTTTGACACATCATCCTGGCCCATCATTTATTGACAAAACAAAGAGATACTTCCCTTCACCAATTATAAACAACACAGTTAGGAAATTGTCCAAGCATACTGTTGAGATAATGATCACTAAAATTGTGTAACTGTTATGCACAAAATCAGGAAAAAAAGAAAATGGAAGGCAGAAATACAGGCAAACCTGAAGAACAAAAAAGGCCTGAGTATTATTAGCCTAATAAAATATAAAAATATAATTCAAAGATGTCACTTTCTCCAAATTACTGATTTCATGAAAAAGTCTTCCATAACAATGGGAATAGAAAAGTTAACCACTATATTAAAAAGCATAAAAAGTTCATATCTTGTTATTTCCATCAAGCATTACCCTATTCAATCATTAATAACAAACTATTAGTAATGAAAGAGAAATAAGCCAAGTGACAGCTCTCCTTATGTTCACTAAGGAAATACATGTTCAGCCATTTTATACCATCTGGTACACAAGTGTTAGCACAGTGAATGACTTGTGGAAAAATCAGTGGTGGGATATCAGTGGAGAGAGTCAAAGAAAAAAGAGAAAGGTTTCTAACTGTGACAAGGGATATAAACAAAGGACCTGAGTGGTCATTCCCCATGAAGTACAGATAGCTAAGGGAGAAATTGGAGTCAAGGGGAAGTTAGAGCTGATAATCTAGGTCGGAGGCTCCCTGATACATCCTTTAGTCTGTTGTACTTTAAGAAATAAACAAACACTGTAAAAATAACACTTGGATAAAAACCAAAGTGTCTTCCAATACACAAATCAATACTGTTTGAAAAGGAGGAATTTTTGCTGAGAGCTGTGTCTCACGCCTCTTAGTACATGTGTGACTATTTGGTTGTCGGTTTGTTTTGATACTTTAGTTGGACTTAATTGCAGCAGGTATTAATAAAGGTAGAACTCACAATCATGCTTTATTCTACCATAATTTTCTTTAGGTAACTGAAAAATACTTTTCAGAAAATGTGTTGTAGCTATCCTTAGTAGTAGATAGCATCACAAGAAATTATTGGGGGAAAGTTGGTTAACCAATGGTGGAAATTAAAAATAACAGAGGAAGGTAATAAACTGTATAACTCAGTATAATATAATTTCCAGATTCCAGTGATTTAGCATAATTATTAGAGAGTCTTCTTGCAGTGATGGTGCTATATCATGGTACAGAAATGGCACATAAGAAACTTTAAGTGACACATTAAATTTAAATTACATCATGAGGTTTGTATGGTTTTTCAAAATCTGGTGTCATTTTATGTGCCCAATTATACTTCCAGCTAAACCCCAAAGTGCAATTTCTATTACAATTACTTTTTATTTATTTAATTTACATTGTTCACATACAGAATTATCTCTACTCTGTACAATGTCTTCTTTTCTGCCTAGCATTTCTCCATGTCTGACTTCCTCTGGAATGTTTCCCTAATGATGGCTCCCTATAAAGAGAATTCCTATTAAAAAATATCTGTAATGTGACCTGTAACTTACTGTCATTTTCTCTAATGGTATCAGCATAATTTGGCATACTTAGCATATCATCATTTTTTCAGGGTTATTTCATATTGTATTGTTTTCATTTTGCAACTTGTGTGTGCAAATGATTAGCCTTCCTATGTGGATTATAAATTATTTTTGACCAGGGAGTGAAGCATAGTAACACACACAGACTCACTTATTTTATTTAAAGCTCCATAAGGAACACAGAAATCATTCTAGAAATCCTAATTAGTGTGAGATTTAGCCTTGTCATTTGATGCTTGAAAGTGACTGAATGAGCAAGGTAAAGTCAAACAGGGATGCCATTAACTCCCAGCTTTACCTAGAGCTTCCAGAGAATCAGAAGGGGGTTCCTCTCATTCAGCTAAGGAATTACAGGATTTCATGATCTCACTACAGGTGCATACAGCTTCCTGTCATATTCAGGCAGATAATTCAGAAAGAAACACTTCAAAACCACTGCAGAAATTCAGTCTCCCAGTCTCCTCCATCTGTCTCATGATGCTGCGGGAAGAACTACATTTCTTCAACCTCTATTCTAACTTCCAGATATCACATGATTTCATCACATTGGTGGAACAAAACTGAGGTGGCTCTGTAGGCAAATCTGGGAAACAGTTCCTAGACAGCTCCAGCAAGAAAAGAAAATGAGTATAATATGAGAGAAACACATTTAAAATATATTTTTTTAACTTGTACTGAGCTGTTGGCTATGTATTTGAATGGGAATGTGTCTTAATTATGTGAAGTCAAAAAACAGCCTTTCAAGGCAGGAATGCTAGGTGCTGCTGCTCACACGGCTTTGGAGGGCTACATCTGTATTCTTCTGCTATTCTATTACTATGGGAAGTTAACGTCCTACCTCAGTCTCTCCCGCTTATGCCCCTTCGAGCAGTACAGGGTGGTGATGTCACCATTTTGAGCCATTTTTTTTCAATATTGTACTAGTCTATGAAGGTATTTTATACTAAGAATTAGTTTCAGATATTATCATGGATATTAAAAGAATTATGATACTTATTTTTATATAGCTTCACCTCTTAACATAATGTCTGTTAAAAATATTTATTATATGAACTGTAGAGTAACTGTCAGTCATTCTAAATTTGTGGCCATCCATACCTCAATTAAATAATCAAATGGCACCAACAATAACAAAATTAGTATAAATAGGTGAAAGAATTTTAAAAATGTAAATTTACAGTGCTTCCTATATATCTGTAATATGTCATCCCTTTTAAAAAATATAAAGTATTCACATTTTCCTCTATATTTAAACTCAAACTTCATATCCTTGTGATAATTCACATTTTATATTTCATCATTGTGTTAAATATACATATTTATATACACACACACACATATATATACACACATATATATATTATATATATGTATGTTTTATATATATATAAATTGTACAGGATATATATATTATATATATTATATAAATGTTATATTTATGACATAATGTCCACTAGCATCAGTCTTTTTAATAAAAATAGGCTACTTTGGTACATAATTTTTACGTGTTAAAATGTCAGGTCTGGAGTTTTGAATTGTCTGAGATTTTACTCTAATTATGTCAAAATTAGTCTGTTAGTCTGACACATTTTCATAGATCCTGGGAGACAAAAACAAGGCCTTTGGGTCAGAGAAAAAAAGACAGTCTATTAACCACAGCAACAGGTGTAAATAAGAGGACAGAATTAATTTTTCTTTTGTTTTGTTTCCAGTGTTGACTTTCTTAACTGTACTACCAAGTATCATAACAATTCTAGTCTCACACCCTTTACTACTTTTCCTATGGGCCTGAGTAGTACTGAAAACCCAGTATAGATGCTGATTTAAAATATGAAGAAAATATTTCTAAAGTTACCTGATAAATAAATTGAGCCTTTATTTATTTTGAACTTGATTTATCCAAAATTTTTTGTAAGTGTATGAGAAATTTATAATATGAACAGTGTGAGTAGGCAGCCTGGTTATATGTTTTCCTTGGACCTGCTGTTCTCCATATGCTTCCTTTCTAAGATCAAACTCCTGTTGTCAGAATTATCATCTGGGTCGGGATATCATGAATGAGTAGATGATTCTAATCAACCCTACATAGCTTATATTTATCACCCTTCTGCATCCGTAAAACTGACCAGAAGAAAGTATTTCACTATAAAGCAGTATTCAAAAACTAAAATGTGTGCAAAGTTATTTTGTGAATTTGTATTCAAAGTAACTCACAGCAATGTTTAGAATTTGCATATTCACATAGTGTTCACCTAAATCATAATTATTCCCCATACTTAGTCTCCTATTCCATTCAGAATTATATTTTTAAATCTAAATTATCAGTTCAGATTATTAAGGTAATTGTAAAAATTAACTTTGTACATTTGCCATGAGTCATTATTTTAATGAATACATTTGTCTCTTTAAAATTCAGTGGGCTAAACCATTTTCCATATCAGCTTAAGTACCTTAAACAAAATCTACTGAAAAAGTAACATCCAATCATGTCTTTAGTATAAATGCACAAATTTGGAAAGGTCAGGGAACAGAGCTAAGCTTGGAAACCACTAAAACAAATAGAGTGAGCTGCATAAGCATTAGAGCAGAACACAATGATGCTCAGACAAGAGTGAGCAAAACTCAGCTAAGCTAGAAGACCGGCTGAGCTAACAGAGAACAGTGCTGTGCTCAGAAGAAGAGTAGGAGCTCTAGGGAAACCTTAGAGGTTGTTAATAAAATTCATTATGAGTTCCTCTACCTATAAATGGACCCTAGCTATTTCAATCCCATCTGTGAACTGTCTGGACATAACAGAGAGGCAGTGCCAAAATATAAAAGTAGTTGGTTAATTAGGGAGAAAATCAGCAGGCTATTTTATTAGACTATTATTCTTTCATTTAACCATTTAACTCTTTGTTTTTTCAAAAATAAGTTATGTAAAGCTTACTTCCATCCATAACACGTTATATGTAATTGATCCGCAATACAACTGTAAATTAATTTTGAATTAGACAAAATATATGAAGTAGTTCTTTTCAGGCAGTATCTTTCCAATATATATGCGGCAGTTATCTCTTCAGATAACAGCAAGTTAAATTTATACTTCATGATTGAAAGGAAACTCATGAGGTAAGCTACATGAAAAACTTTCCTCCAAGCTGCATTAACTAGAGTCCAAAACATCATGGTGATTTCTTGAGCAAAATGATCAGATCAGAAGAAGCATCTAGAATCTTCAGAGTAGATCCTTAGGGAGAAAGTAAATGCACAAGAGGAGAGCATCAAAAATCACTGTGAGAGTGATCCAGGGACCATGAATCCCTGGAATAAGAGCTAAGTTTCTATGCACAGGGTGAAAACTCAAGCTTTATCAGAGAGGATCTGTTTATCAAAACTACTACAGGTTGTAAAGATAAGCAAATACACTAGGGGCCAAGACATGCTGGGAGATTTTAGATTTTTGGTACATGCAGAGTAGAGTAATGTGTTTATCAAAATAGACTTCAGGCTGAGACACCAGGAATATATAAAAATCACAGTTACCAAATGAGAGATGAATTCTTCTGAAACTGTTCTCATGAAGTTGAAAACCAAGGCTTGACAAGATCTTCACAGTATACAGAGATTGGAATTTAAGTCATGTCACATTGGAAGGGATTTGAGAATACCTTGGACTTTTCATTATACATATTCCCTAAAAATGTTTAATCATATGTAAGCTCAAGATAATTAACCCATAATTCAGCTACCTGTTAGAACCAAAATCAATACAACAAATACCCCCAGGAGATAGCCCAGAGTCCCTACAATAATTAATCCATAAGATAAAGCATACATTTAAAAATTATTGAACATGAAAGAAACCTGAAAATGTTATATTCACAATTAAGAATTCAAGCCCTCAATAAACAGACTTTGAGATGACACAAATAGTGAAAGTAGAAGACAGTGATTTAAAAGCAGCTGTTTACAAATATATTCACCAACTTTAAAAAGTATAATCTTAATGTATGAGCAAATAGGTGATCTCAGCACAGAAACAGATACTATAAATAAACAGTGAAGTATAAATTCTATAATTGAAGGGTAGAGTAACTAAAATGAACAATTCACTGGGTGGATATTGGCAGAACACAGACTTTGTAAATTTGAGAAGTTATCAGAATGAAAAATCAAATTGGAGGAAGAGAGAAAACTGAAGAAAATTAGCAGATACTCAAGGAACCTATGATTCAATACTATGTGCCTAACATATGACTGTAATTAGAATCCTAGAAGGAAAGTAGAATGAGAGTAAGGGAAAAAAAAATTTAAGATAAAGTAACTGAATTTTTCTAAAATGAGAGGAAAAAATAACTAACACAGATTCAAAAGTTTATTTGTCTCTTAGCAAGATAAATTCACAGAAAAGCATACCTAGTCAAGTCATAGTTAACTCACAAAAAATATATAAAATACTAAAAGCTGTCACAGTGACAAAATGTAATATAGAGATGAAAACAAATATACAAATAGCAGCTGATTATTCATCAGAGACAATGGAGGATAGAAATAATGATTTGATTCAATATTTTTAAAATACTGAAAAGGGAAAACAAAACTTTTTTCATCAACTCAAACCCCTTAGTCATCTACTCAAAACTTAACTGATTAATCCAACACATTTTTCATACTAGAGCCAAGATACTTTCTAATATGTAAATGTATTCATATAACATTCCTGTTTCTAATGCTTTACTAGCTGCCATTTGTCCTGATGGTAAAATCTAAACATAGCATTTCTTACTGTAGTTAGTATACGAGACATTTGAGCCTAATTTTTTGACTCCATCTTCATATTTTCATAAAAGCAAGCTATATTGGGCTTCTCTCTTTTCCAACAAAATGCCATGTTTCCTCTTTCAGCCCTGACATTTGAACATAAAGTTTTCTCTTGTCCTGGTCTCTTCTGCATAATCCCTCATATTATATTTGCTTGGTATATTATTCAGGGTATTACAGTTTATAATGTAGAAACAGACAATCCTGAAATTAGAGTGGGTTAAAACATCAAAGATTTAAAATTTCTCAGGCTAGTTATACTCCTGGTTGAGGAAACTTCCCAGGGAAGCCATCTTCCACGTGATAACTCAGTCTTCATGTCAATAGGAGTTTCCATGATTCCTGGGGCAGAAGAAGAAAGGCATAGAGAATTGAGTCCCAGAACTTTTATACTAGGCATAAACACAGAACTTTTCTGCTCAAAATTCACTGGCCAAGAGACAGGAAAGTGTCATCTCCCCATGTGCTCGACAGAAAAGCCAATCAAGTCACCAAATCATGGTTAATAGTAATTATCCATATGTGATAACTGTTACTGATCCTACATACTTTTAATGTGAAATCTGATTTCCTCTTTAAAGCAATTCTCTTCTACAAATCAGTCCTATTCCAGACAATATGCCTCTTACATTTTTTTGCTAGAGCATACTATAGGTCTGTTACATCAGCAGTTAGGTTGTTTGGCTGATATTTATTTATTTATATAATTCTACCTGCTCTAAGGAAAGCCACACAAGATCATTTTGGAAAAGAATAATGAGTGTGATAGGAAAATTATAACTAATTTATTAATATATCTTAAATGTACAAACAATTCATCAGTCATAAAACAAAACTAATCAACAGAATTTTAAGAATAATGTAGTCCTATATTTTCATGGTATTATATACCAAAGTTTTACCAATATACAGTTCTTCACTTTAAAGACACTGAACAAAATAGTATTCAACAACTAAAGGAATATACTATAATCTACTGATTAATATGGAGAATAAAAAGAATTTTAGGAAGTAACAAAAAATGCTGATGATGGTACACTCATTTCTGGACATTCAGTATATCATTTGCAATTATTTTATATCTAAGATTGTTAAAGATCTTACAAGTATCCAAAATTTCTTTACTTGTGGAAATCCAGGAGGTGGGGTGGCATATGTTCCCAGCCCAGCACAAATAACCTTTGAAGCCAAACTCAGTCAAAGGGAAAAATAAAGTGGGAGAAACCCATTTACTGGTTACAAGCAGTCATCCACTTTTGCTCACACATTTTCCTGATGATCTGGTTGCAAAAAAAGGGACCCAACCCAACCTCTGGTCCAGATGTGCCATCACTCCACCATCCATGTAATCACTTATTGATATGGAAACAAACTACTTCTCTCCACCCCTTGGAAACAACTATTGATATGGAGATGCGCTAAGGCTAGGTGAGAGATTCTGGAAATAATGCAATTTTACGCACAGCTCACCCTGTGGAGAAATCTCAGCTCACAGTCTATTCACTCCCCATCTTCCAAAACAGCCCCTGTGTGACAAAACAGGACCACTGTAAACAGACTAATAAAGTACAATAACAACAGCAAAAAAATCAGGATAATCCTCAAGGTGGAGGATTTACTAAGGTACAAAGTCATATGCAGATTAAGTCCAAAGCTCACCCATTCCACAAGCAGCCAGTAGCTGAAAGTGTAGGGGCTTCAAGGCAGTCATCACATGGCAGCTCCATCTAGGAGGTTGGTATAAACCAAAGGACTAGAAGAAAATAACCTGAAGGGTGATAAGATACATGTTTTAATGATGCCAGCATAGGCAAATCCTGTCCATCAGGTACGATGCATCCAAGAGAGTGATCCTGTGATACGACAGTAGCAGGAAGGGGGTCGTCTGGGTCCAGTATACCAGACCTTCACCCTGCTTCCTTGGAAGTTACAGATGGGTCAACATATATATGGCTATGGGAGGTTCATGCACTGGCCATAAAGATAAAACAAAACTTGCCCTAAGATGCTCTTACCTCCTCAATGTTTGGAGTACACTATCATGATCTTTGGGGGCCATTCTGTTACTCCAGGAACACACAGGAGGTGAACTTCCAGGCCTTTTCAGCAAAGTGTTAGGACAGCCATCACTAGTTCGTGTGTCAAAATGTCCAAGGCCATGTCCACTCAACAGAGTGTCCAGGGTTTAATGCAGTTGGGGCTGGCAGCAGGATGTTGCTCTGATATCTGTATCATGGTTTCAATATCTCTTTGTTTAACACATATAGTTGTATAGGAGAGGTAGCAATGTGTGTTAGCACGTCCATAGGGCTCAAGGCTTCATTTTGGGGCTCCTCATTCAAACACCATAGCACTGTCCATAAGCAAACTGACCAGCCCCATAGACTTCTAATGTCCAACTTCAGGCCAGATTTCAACAAACCATTGTACCTCTCTGTCCAGGCAGGGTTATATGGTACATGAAACTTCCATTTTATTACTAATTGCTGCACACATTCTTGTAACGCATGTCCAACAAAATGGGTGTCTTGATCACTCTCAATCACCTGCAGCTGGCCATAGGCTGCAAAGAGGTGCTCTAGGCCCCTTTTAGTCATTTGTTGATCTGCACAATGTGCAGGAAAAACAACAAACAGTCCAGTAGCTGTGTTCACACAAGTCATGGCATATTGATATCTTTCTGATATGGGCAAAAGCCCAATATCATCTATCTGCCACCTGACAAGGGGTATTGGCCCCTTAAGTATTGTTCCATTTTGCCACAGGATTGGGTTTAAGTCCCTCTTAGAGCACACAGGTACTCCTTCTGTGCTCTGCTGACTTTTTCAAAGGTCAACAGCAAGTTCCACGAACGGGATACAGCCCACATTGTCTTTTGCCCCACATGCAACAAAGGCTGATGTAACCAATTGGGCTACGTCAGATGCAGGCTTTCCTTCTAGCCAACTCACTTTGGCCAATGTGTCTGCTTCATCATTCCCTGGGGAGGCCAAAGGCAAATGGCTAGTCACATGAAACACCATAACAGTCCTAGTCTGACCAGAGTTCCGTAGTTCTTGCCATAACTCTTTCCCCCAAAGGATCCAGTGACCAACCATCCAGTTGGCATGGTACAATGTTGGCAGCCGAGCCCTGATAGACGGCCCAGCTTTCAGTGAATAAAATTATAGGGGAGGCCTCCTGGGTGATCATGAGCCATGCTGCCCACAACTCAGCCCTTTGGCTGCTCTTTCCCTCTCCATCCTCCAACCACATTGTCTCAGTCTTAGGATGGAAAGCCACAGCCCTCAACTTTGTGGGCTGCCCATGACTGGAGATGTCTGTACAGCAAGCTTCTACAGGTGTAGCAGCTTTTCCCTCCTGATAAAGTCTCTTGGCTACCAATGGCTCGAAAGCAAGTTCTTCCTGCTTCTCCCTGGTATGTCACTGGCCCCAGTAAGCATTGGAGTTCTCCACCTAAGGGGTTAGTTGTAAGGGCACTACACTGCTGTAAATATGCACCCCATTTGGCCAGTGCTGGCATCTGTGCCATGCCACTCTATGGGTCCAGTCTTGCACCCATCCTGTGATGGGATAGGTCATCATACCTTGGTTAGAGCTGTTCTTGTGATGGGCTCTGTAGCCAGCAAGGTGTGGTACACAGTAGCCAGTTGCTTCTCTACCAAAGTGTACCAGACTGTGCTCCTTCACATAGTCGTGCCCAGAATCCAATAGCTAGGCATGTCAAGCTGCTGCCAAAGGCACCATCCATAAACATCTTCAGTTACATGAACATCTAGCTCACAGGGCCCTGTTGGGTCTATTACACTCAAGGCCTGTACATTCTTGACTGCTCACTTAGGAGCAGTAAAAGCAGCTGATCATGTTTCATCCTTGTTCCACCTGATGCCCTTTCATACCAACCAGTATAAGAGCTTCAGAATTTGTGCCAGGTGCAGGATGAATACTCTCCATCAACCCAAAAGACCCCAAAACTCTGTAATAGTGCCACAGTAGTAGGGGAAGGGAAAGCCTGGACCTTGTCTATGACTGCTTCTTGGATAACTTCAGTTTTACATGACCAGAAAAGCCCCAAGAACTTTACTGACAAGCCAGGTCCCTGAACGATGTTGCTATTCATAGCCCATTTTCTCTCCTATAGATGTAGCAGTCTAGGAACTGCCCTTTCCAAATCTGCAAGAGAATCAGATGTGAGCATAATATCATCAGTGTAGTGATACAGCTGCACCATTTGCTGTTTCTTCCATGTAATCAAGTCCTGGGCTACAAGTCCATGACAAACGGTGGGACTGTGGAGTTATCCCTGTGGAAGGACAGTGAATGTCCACTGTCAGCATTCCCACATGAAGGTAAACTGTTCTTGACTTTCCTGTGCTATGTCAATAGAGAAGAAAGCATTAGCAAGATCCACAACATGATATGTCCCTAGTTCATGACTGAGGGTGTCCATAATGGCTGCTATAGAGGCGACAGCAGCATGCAAAGGGAGTGTGACTTTATTCAATTCCCTGTAATCCCTAGTCATATGCCAGGAGCTGCCTGTTTTTTTCACTGGCCATACCAGGGAATTAAAAGGACTATGAATGGGCTTTATGATGAACATCTCAATCAAACCACAATGCCCAATCATCCTCTTGTGGAGTGAGGGCCCAGGCAGATCCTGAGTACTTTCCCCCAGGAAGTCTTGCAGGGACACGGGCTGGACATGGGGCTTTGCCTCTGGCTTCCATGTCCTGGACCTCAGCAGCTGGAACTGCTGCTCTGGCTTTAATTGGTGCCACAGTTCTAACAAGATCCTATTGGGTTGCCCATCAGATTTTTCTTTCACTATTCCTGCCTTTATCAAATCAACCCACTTCTGTGGCCTTAAGAGTTTCATAGGGTACTTTGCATCTCTCCTTTTAATTGTAGCCCATACATCCTTCCATTCACTTATTGTTTCAACCTCCTCCAGATCTGCTAGAGTACGAGTAGCCTCACTTATGGGTTGCCCTATTGGAGGGCAAGAATAGTCACTAGGGACCCAAAGAGAGGTGGGGGAGATGAATGCAGCACAAGATTATTCATTCCTATGGTGAATAACTCCTCATCAGGGACCTGGTGGTCCATACTGTAAATGATATTTTTCATGCCCAGCTTCCATAACACCTGCTGGAGTTCTGCATATGTTTTCCAGCTAGTGGGTAAATATGGTAAATCACCCTGATTAGGTCAAACTGCCTGATGGCTGCTGTCAGCCAATCCAGAAGCAACTGATTTCCTGAGATGTACAGTCACTTTACAAGCACTGCCAGAGTTGAAGGTTAAGTCATCAGGGAAGTCTGCCCATTTCAGAACCCAACATAACAATGTTTTCCACCCACATATCCCAAAGACACAAAAGCCATGCAGGCAGAGGTTCTGACGGCTTCTGCCAAAACCAGATGCTCATGTCCACCAGCCCATTCTGGGTATAGGAGCAGAGCATTATGTGCTCCACAACCTGGGGAGTGGGCTGCTCCTCCCCTGAGGAGTCCAAGGTTGTTGTGTTTTTATTTTCTTAATTACAGCCAGGCAGGCCTTTAATATGATAGAGGCTGGTGCCTCAGGTCATGGCCTCGCCAACAGTTCGGCCCTCAGTCCCACCCCTTTTTCCATCCCCTGAAATCTCCTCTACCATCTCCAGGGCTGAAGGCACTGCTCCTTCCTTCCCCTATCTCACATCTTCCTGCAGTGTGGATTCTCCTGCTTCCTCTTCCCTTGCTGCTAACATATCTTCCAGAAGTATGACCCATCTTCTCTATAACTCTCTCTCTTTCTTAAAGGCATCCCATAGGTCATCACCTAGCAACTCCAAGCGATGCTGAAGTTTGTCTCTCTTCTTGATAACCCTTCCCACTCTCTCAGGAAACAAACATACCACAATCCTGGCTGATACACAGCCAAATAAGGCCTCTAAGCAGTCCTCTATCTCACAGAGGGCTAATTCCACAGTTTCCAGTGTCTCCACCCTTCCCCAATTCCAGGGACGAGCCCACCCATCTTGGAGTTGCTTTACCTTAGACCAATTCCCCATTAGGGGTTCCCCAGCTGGAAACTGCATGGATACAGAGCTCTCAGATGAAGCTACATCCTCTGTTGCTGTTGGAGAAAAGGGTGAGTTATCAACCCCCACAGCAGCAGCCACCAGGGCCTCCGTACCATCCACAGAGGGGTTTCCAGGTATCTCCCCACGATCTCAAGAGGCAGCCCACCCATGCTTTGCACCCATGAAGACAGATTTCAGGTTCAGAGGTCCTGCTGACTACCACCGGGTGTAACTCCAGGGGGAAAATATGTTCTCATTCTGGTAAAAATAACCTTTGAAACCAAAATCATCAAAGGGATAAATAAAATGGGAGAACCCATTTATTGCTTACAAGCAGTCTTGCACTTCTGCTCACCCATGTGTCTTGCAACCCAACTGCGAAAAAGGGACCCCACCAAAACTCCTGAGTCCAGATATGCCCTCACTCCCCCGACCCTTGTAATCACCTATTGATATGGAGATGGGATACTTCTCTCCACACCTTGGAAACACCTATTGATATGAAGATTCACTAAGGCTAGGTGAGAATTTCTGAAAATATTGCAATTTTACCCACAACTTGGTAATTTGAGTCCCTGTGATCACTACCAAACAAATTATAATCTGAGTGTTGAATGACCTCTTTAAAATGCATTCCAACAAAACATACAGCTCTGTGAATGTGTGAAGTGTGACTTTAGTCTGCTATTCAAATACCATTACACCCTCCACATTATGTTGAACCTGCATATTTCAGATTTTCCCTACTTATATTATGGAAAGAATATGGAAGAGAAGCGAAGTTGGAAACAGCACCTATCATTTGAAAATATGTTTCCTATATTCACACTCTAATTGTATCCATCATAAAGTTTTGTTCTTGCTTAAAAGTGAAAAGCTTGTTTGTTCTCATAGTTAAAGGAAATAATGCAGTGCTAATACTTACGTAATTGAAGCAAAGAGAATTTAATTGAGTTTTACCAAAACAAGAATGGAAATTTATATGAACCATTAGAGAATTATCTGAATGCTTGAGCTTAAATAATAGCTTCTAGAAATATTTATGAGATAAATAAGAGGGAATTCCAAAGATAATGCTGCCAAACTATCCTTTACATGTTTGTATATATGTATGTATATTTATTTTTTGTCACATAAATAAAAATTGATTCCTCAATTTTGTTAAAAATCACTGTACATAAAGTGCACATACAGTATATGTTAATATAATGGAATATTTGTATCCAGTAAAATATCATTGAACAAGAATAGTAAGAAATGTTTATAGTCTTTTAAAAATATTAATATAAAGACATGTTTGAACCATGCTTTAAATGTTATGAAAATATTTAACCATAATTAATAATGATAATACTGATATTTAAATACTAACAGCTGCTCATTAATGAATATATGTCAGACACTAGGCTAAATAAATATTTATGCTATTTCATTTAAAAAGGAAACTGTAAAACAAAATTAAACAACTGGAAAAAAGGACATTAAATATTTAGTGCTTTATAAAGGAACAAAAATTCATTTTAAATGCTATCTCTGAATGAGTCAGAGTTTTAAGTTTTTTCCTTTATATTAATTTTTTCAAATTTAGCACCACAATAAAAATAACAAATGTCATGAAAACTTAATTCTTCCAGATAATTTATTTTAATTATCAAATATTTAACAGTAAAGACTACATATAAAGTAAGAAATTATATTAACAAAATCAGTAATTTAAGGAGAAAAATAAAGTAGCAGTCACATGAACTAAATGGGAAACATTTGTAATCAAGATAAATACATTGCTTATTTCAGAAAAAAGTACTCAATATAAAGAACTATAAAATGTGCATGCATCTGAAGTAGGACCCATTGCATCAGTCAATAGAAGACAGTTAAATTCCACAGTACTATAGTCACATATGGATTTAAAATCATTTTGTATTCTTCAGTAGATATTGTGAGCAAGGGACCCTGGGAGAGAAATACTTCCCTGGAAGAGATCATGAGTGTTAATCAGAGTGTAAGTGTCAATGCTCTTTCTTTGGGGTTCTTAGGAGTGTCAGTGTTAGTGCACAGAATATTTATGTAATTTTTCTCCTCTTTGTCCATATAGTCTTTATGTATTTGTTTATTTTTAAGAGAAGAAATTAGTGTTATGTGGGGATGCCAAGAAAAAGAAAATGACTCGTGTCAGGTTGATCTCAAAGTGGCTGTCACACTCAGATAATCATTATTTTGCCATTACCCAGATCCTTTCTCTTCAAAAGGCAGTTAAGAAACCATTTATCTTACTAACTCACAGGCCTTGATGGGGGATAGGCGTTGTTTTCACATTCCACTCCAAAGGGTTTCAACACATACATTCATCTTCCTGAATAACTTTAAGTAAATCAAACTTTCCCACTTGTCATATTTCACATGGTTTCTGCCTGGGGGACAGGTTAGTCTTCATTTTAGGTGTTACTGGACTCCCCAATGATGCCCATTTCTTTGAAACCAGCTGTGAGCAATGTGAAAGCCAGTGCTAGAGAAAGCAACTAATGCCAGTTCAGTAGAGATTCATCTTGTAGGACAAGGAGGTCTCTGCTTCAAGGAGAACCTATCAGGCTTGAAGACCAAAGCAGTTCAATATCCTGGTTACTCAAAAGAGCCCAGGGCAGAGACTGGGGGATCAAGAGTACGACGAGTGAAATAAATGAAAATATAATGACCCGGGATTTCTCTTTTTGATATAGACCAATTTTAATAAAGTGCACTCATTAGCAATATTAACTATATATTTTACTATAATTTTTAGGTATACCTTCCTCTTTTGAACTTTGGATATTCCTGTTTCACAAAAAATAAATAAGGAAAAATGAAAATATTTTATAAAAATTATCTGTAAAAATGTGTTTTAAGATTATTTTAGTGCTTATATACTCATGTTTTTGCTTTCACTGAGTTGAATTAAAACCATTCCCTGACTTTGAAAACTCTTCATATCTCTAAATGAAAGATTTTATTTATACTTTTTTTGATAGTCTCTTTTTAAACCCTAACAAACAAAAACACACAACTGCCTTTTGAAAATAATGATATTTCCTTCAAACAAAGAGAAGATATACTCTAATTAGCTAGTAAAGATTGTCTGTAATTTCATAGTTGCTTAAAAGGTTCATAAGGCATTGCCAAAAATTTTAATTACCATTGAAGATTTAACAGAGGCAACTCAAGCCACTGTTTCCTGTAATATTCCAAATGTATTCATATATGCATATATATGTATGTAAATATGAATATATACACAGACTGCATATGTATTTATGTTTATATAAATGTACATATATATTGAGAAATAGTTTTTAAATTTAAATATAGAGGATTTAAAGTTATGTAATGGAAATGTGAAATGACAGAACAAGAAATTCTCTCATGAGTCTGATTGCATAATGAAGCAAAAGCAGTGAATCCAACCAACCACGTGAAAGTAAGAAATAATAATTTAAGGCTGCATACAATATATATGAGGTTTCACAAAGGATAGTGACTTTAGCAGAAGTTTGACCATGAAATGAAATGGCATAAAAAGGAAGAGAAAAAGATATCTCTACTTCCTAAAATTAAAGTTAGAAAAAGTCTTATATTTTTGACATAATATAAACCTTTCTATCTCACATTAACACACGTAAGTGCTATAGTTCACTGCAGCTGCTTAAGCATCAGTGAAAATAAAGAAAAATAAATTACAGATATTTTTAATGAGATAAGCTGACAGAGGGTCATGACTGTCAATACTGCTTACCAATGAAGAGATTTTCCTGTTGTTTAAGTGTCAGAAAAGGAGGCATGTAATGTCTCCATAGAGATGATAGTTGGTTTTCAAACTGCTCCACAAAATGTTGGCTTTGAAGATGATTTTTTTTGTGTGTTCTGAGATTGGAATTAGAAGTTCTTGTTTTTAGTACTGTTTTCCCCATAACCAAAAAATAAGATAATAAAGTGCATAAAGGAATAAAGCATAATTCTGTTTAAAACCAAAGAAATGTCCTAATGAAATATCTACAGAAACAAACATGATGACTTTGTTTAAAACATTATCAAGTATTAACAACAAGAAGTTAAGTATCCAACACTTTCTCTTGATATTTAAGTGGGTTTTTATCTTTAAACAGATCTTACAATGTGTTTGCATGTAAACAATATGGAGAGATAAGATTTTGATGAATGTTAGAAGCTGCTGATAGGTAATGGTTCCCACTTTAACACATGGATACACAACCACAAATACACATAGGTTAGAGTCCCAAATATTGTTTCAATAAGTGCCAATATGGAAAATATTTTATGAATTAGTAGATATACCAAGTTATCTGGTGTTCTTGTTCCAACTCCTTTTGAGCTCAAAATGTTACAGGAAACTGGAAAACCTGGACTGGATTGCTGGTGGAAGAACCGAACGGCACTCAGAGGTTTGGGAGAGTGGAAGTTTGTCTTACACTGGCCGGCTCAGAGGAGAGTGATCTCCAAAGTTCTGAGCCTGTTTATACATTTACTACAAAGCTAAAGGGGGAGTCAGCACCCAGAAACTGTTGGAATAGGAGCTATTAGGTCGCTATAGGTGTATTTAGGATGCTAGTTGTATTTTAATCTGTTTCTGTGAAGGTTACCCAGATACTGTATCATAAACTAATGGGCTTCCATGACTGTGATGAACAAGCTCTTCCCTACCACTGAGTCCCAGTGGCGGGGGGGGAACACACTGTTACATTGTTTTCATCTCAAGCACTTGAGCACCTTGTAATTCCTTTATATTCTTGAAGCCTTAACATAAATTTGTCTCCTTGGCTTTCTTGGCTTCCTACCAAACCTGGAGAGGAGGAGGGATTTGAGAACTTTCTGAATATTTCCTCATCAAAAAGACTGTTAGAATTGTAAATTATGTGAATAAGACATTAAGAGGAATTTATATAAACCAGAGCATTAAAGCCATAATTGGTTGATCATCCTAAAAATGATAAATTTCTAGATGACTGTTTTCAAAACTGTTTCAAAATAATAGGATATGTTTGGTTAATATCATTTTAATGCTTATTAGTTAAAAATTATTCAAGCTAACAGTTGCTCTTATTTATTCTAAAATGTACAACCTTGAAAAAATAATAAGCAACAAATTAAAATTCACTAGAAAAAAAGATAAAATAAACAAGACTTTAAAATCATCAAACTTCATTCCAAATTGTGCCAATATTACTACTCTTTCATCTTATTACCTAAACTCTATTCCCAACTTCTAAGAAATAGATCTTAGGGATTAGGATCCAAAAACCATGAACTAGTTGTAAAATCTCTTGCTATTTATAATTCTCAACTCTCAAGTAAAAAATGAAGTGCTTTAGAATGGTAACATTTTGCCTGAATTTACATAAAGAGAAATCAGAATAACTTTGATGTTATAGCTTTTGCCTTACACCACTTTGCATAGGACACACCTGCTCTAAAAACAATTAACTATTTAGTCATTAGATGTTAGTAGCAAGTTATTTTTTTAACACATAATTCTTATTATCATTTACTCTAGCATTGATCCAATCATATGTATCTTTCTGCACATTAAAACAAAATGTATAAATCTTTCAGAGTTAAGCATTATTTTATTTGGCACATCAAACACACACTGTACATTACATGTTCTAATGTGCATACAATTTGGTGAACGTTTTAACTAAGTTCCAGGAATGAGTAGATATACAAAATATTGACTGTATTATTTTAAAAAAAGGCAAAAATAACAGGCTAGAGACAAAAAGAACTGGAAGAAGTAGTTCCCACCCCTACCACAGAAAGAAAAAGTAGGAAAGTACAAATTAATGACTCTTTATGAACTCATCAGAAAACTCAGGTCCAAGGACAGACTCATACTGAAATCTAGAGACATAAAACCTGAGCATTTACTTAAATGAGGCAAATGGCACTGGACACAATATTTTCTGATAAGATATTAGACCAGTAGTCTTGACAAATTATTTTATTCAAAACTATTAAGAATGTACTTCAGTAAGAGACTATAAAAATCTGGAAATGGAAAACTATTCAGTTATTAAAAGTAATGTGCTATTAGTCATACAACATAGATGAAAGTTAAATGTATTTTGCTAAATTAAAGAAGCTGGAACCAAATGGCTGCATATCATAGGATTCCATACATTTCATCCTCTGGAAAAGACAAACTATAGAGACAAAAAACATTTCAGAAGTTGCCAAGGGTTGAAAAACATGGAGTAGGTACTATAAAGGGTATATACAGGGGAAATTTTAGGGTGATGGAATTGTTCTGGATTATATTGTGTTGGTAGAATTATGATTTTATGTATTTATTAAACCTCAGGGAAATTAACATAACAATGAGTGAACTTTAACATATACAAACTAAAAAAAAATGTTATCTAAGATATTGAGTGATCCTATGGAATGCAGACTATATTATAATTTTAGTTGTAAGTTTCATTCTTGCATTTTATACAACTCACGTTCTTGAAAAGGAATTTGAGATAGACTGTGTAAGTTCCAACCAACATTTGAAATTGGGTGCCAACTTTCAGGCAAATAAAAAGATCAAATTTTCCTACTCCTTTGCAATTTTATATGAACATTTGACTTTCTTAGGCAACAAAATGTGAGACAGAGAGGAATATGTCACTTCTGGGTGGAAGCACTTAAGAACTGCTTTGTGATTTTTGATGATCTCTGTTCCTGCCGTTATAATACTGGAATTGAAGGTTGATGCAAAGGTGTTATAAAATCAAACTAGCCTGAAATGTAGCAATGCATTTCTCACTGATGCCCTGGAGAAACATTTAAAAGCAGAGCAGAGCAGACATTGTTAGTATGAAATACACTTGTCTTGTGTAAACCTCATAATTTGAGGTTTTATATTACAGCATTAAAATCCAGAATACCTTTATTTACATGGAAATTTTTATTCCAATTATTTAAATTTCCAACATTCACTCCTTTATTAATAATTTGCTTCTACTTTCAGCTCTCTATTGAAAATGTTCTCTTGAATATTGCTATTGGAGTTAAAATATTTTCTTGTATCTTTATTGTAGCCTTTTAAATAGCATTCTACATTGATAAACAACTTTATAAAAAGTTTTCTATAAAATACTGTAACCACAAGTTTATAAAATAGGGGAAAAAATCACTGATACTCAAATCATTCAGAGATACACTCACATCCAAACTTCTTGAAATCTTCCCTTAAATGTGTATTTATGCATTTAGATATGTTCAGTTTTTTAAATATTCATTTTTATATGTATTGTTTTGAAACATAGGTGTGTATATGTGCATGTTTGTCTAACTTTACCACCAGCAGGTCATGAGAATTTCTGTCTCTCTTATTTCTTCCCTTTCTTGGTATTTTGTAATCATCAACTTTTTGTAAATATGATGAATCTAAATGCCAAATTCCTACTGCTTTCTCTTTTGACAGCTTTGTCTTATTTTCTAGAAAATGAATAACATCTACTAATACAAAATTAATTGTGTTTTCCATTACCATTTTGTTTGTGTCCATTTGCCATATCATGACAGCAAACAGTTCATTGGTTTTGCCAACAGACCCAGAAAACAAATTCTTGATGGCCCAAGTCAGCTGATACCTTTCCTCTGAAAACTCCTATAGCACTCAGTTCAGAATTAATCATATCTACTCCTACGTTTAAAAACAAATAAGACAAAATGCCCTGCTCCCAAAATCCCTTTATGGACTTTTCTGTACCCTTAAATGTTATTACACAATTGAAAAGAGAGCAGGGACTCTACCTTTTCCAACTTTATGTTCAGTGTCTTTCATTTTAGAGCTCTTTGATAAATATTTGTTTAGCAAACTGATAAATGAATTAAAGCTCTTAACTAGAATAAAAAATAAGGAAAATAGTAATTTATAAGACATTAGAAAGCACTGTTTTGAAAATAGTATTTTATAAGAATGCTATCAATTTTTTATAAAATTAATAATTAAATAATATTAATAAATAATATTAATTTTTACAAAATTAATTAAAATAATCAGCTCAATTTTTATTATAGTTTAAAACAAAATATCATGTGTTAAGATGTTTAACTGTAATAACATTAAGCTGCAGTCATTACAAGTATTTCATTTTAACTCTGTCTTTCCATAGTTGTAGTGACATGAAATATAAAGGAAGGAGATTTTTATCCACAATATCATTCCATTTTCTTTCTTAATTCCTTCCCTAAGTATACTGGCTCTCAGAGCTGTATTCTTTTTTATTCCCTTAAATAGTCCCTCAACTTTATATATTTAAAATGTAGGGAAAGTATAAAATAAATTAAGACAAATATTTTCAATTTAAATATTTATATTTCATAAACATTTTGCAATTGCCTCCCATTATTTACTAAGAATTGTTAGCTAAATAAGTCTTCAGATATTCCTTTAGGCAATATGTTTTCAGAGAAATACTGGAAATAGAGGCAGTTAGAACAACAAAACTAATTTATTCATTTTGTTTATTTAAAATGTACACATTGCCCAAAGCCAGTAGCATAAAGTACAGAACATAAATTACAACACTTAAACTGAATGTGGCACCAGAATGGAAGAAATAAATACTAATGGGAATGGCATATATGGAAGCAGTAGGCAAGAAAATATCAGTAAAAGGCCATTCTGATATATGCTCACTTTGTCAGGAAATTAGTTAAATTCCAGAGATAGTTTATCTGTAGAAGTTTAGCATTGAGATATAGATGCCATTTTCAGCAAAATAAGTGCAGTTAATCTTAATTATTTATGCTGCTTAAGAAATATGGTAAAATATGAAATACTCAAATTACATGTGAGTTAAAAGTAATAATCCTCTTAAATATTTTTGGAATTAATATGAAGAATAGATTAAGTACAATTTAATAATTTTAGGTACACAATCCCAATACAAATTGACTATTTTTTAGAAAAGGAATGCCATAGAGAAGTTGCTAGCTAACTTTTCCCATGAAAGCTGTTTGTAATATTCGCAGCAGGATTTATCCTACTTTACATTTCTGTGTAGTTTCTAGTGAAACATTACTTTCAAATTTCCAAAAAAAAATGACATAATAAACTTTCTTAACAAAACCAAACTAACAATGTTTTCATAGGGTTTTCGTGGACTCATAAACTTTGTAGTAAGTGAATGATGGGCCCCAAATGATGTCCAAGTCCCAATACTTTGACCTGTGAATGTTAGCTTTATAGAAAATAATCTTTGTATATGTAATTAGTTAAGGATTGTGAGGTGATGAGATAATTATCTGAGTGGGACCTAAATCCAATGAGATGTATTCTCACAAGAGTGAAGCATAGGGAAATTAGATAAATGAAACAGAAAAAGATACATCCACACAGGAAAAGGCAATGTGAAGCAAATAGTATGGACAGGAGTCATGCAGTTACCACCTAAGAACATCAAAGATTTCCAGAAGCCACCAGAAGCCAGGAGATAAACAGAAAATCCTCTAGTGGGAGTGTGGCCTTATTGACACATTAATTTTGGACTTCTCAGTACCAGAACTGTGAAAGAATCTATCTATTTTTGTAAACCACCCAATGTGCAGTATTTCTTTTCTTAGAGCAGCCATAAACTTTTTAATTGTTATTCAGTTCTTCACATTAATGGAAAGTTGGAAAGAGTTGTAATATATTCTTAATTGTACTTCCAAATCAGTGGAATACTAACATTTTAATAGATTTAATTCATTCCTTTGTAATCCTATCATCTATTCACATTTGAAATTAAAAGCACTGTGGTTATTTGAAAATATGTTCTCATAGTAAAATATGAGACAACTTGAATGTAAAGTGGTAGAATACATTTCAGAAAATTAATAATGAATATTAAATTTTATAGCTATTTAAACAGTAAAACAAATTTTAAGGCCAAAAAGTATTGGTCAGGATAAAGAAGATAACATTACAATTACAAAGAAAAGACAATTGAACTTGAATGCACTTAGCAAAATTGATCAAAATATGTGGATTAAATAATGGTTGTCAGAATTACAAGAAAAATTAACAATCATACTGATAAATTTTAGAACATTTCACTAAAAAAATGATGTATAAATTCTCTGTCAAGCAGCAATATTAGTGTGAATAGGGAAGATTTGAACAGTATCAAAAAGCTGGACACAACGGATGTCTGTAGATTAATAATCTGAAAATTGAAGGATGTAGGATTTCTGACTGCAGTGCACTCACACTGAAATCAATGGCAAGAAGTAATGAATACATGTTTTTTGGAAATTTTAAAATAGTCAAAATGTATACAAATAAATAATGATATGATAAACCTGAGAAACTAGAACTGATTTTTAATGCCAAATTGAGACAGGGACCATGGGTGTAGTCAGAGTAGGGTGAGGGCCTCTGGAAAAAGCCCCCTACCAAAACTCCATATTAAGCAATTAAGTAAAGTCAGGTCACATTAATTCTCTAAAGTAAAATATCAAATTAAGAATATAAGAATTCTTCAGTGAAGATTATTTAAAACTAAAAAGCCAGGAGTAACTTGGCCTGGAATGTTTGAACATTCCCCAGATAAGAAAATACCTCAGCATAGCCCATGTCTTCATTGTATCAATTAAATGAGGCTACTGTAAAATTTACTTTAGCCTTCTAAAAGGCCCAGCTTATCTTCTTTAACTTTGCTCAGATGCCGCTTTTCCTCCTCCAGCCCCTAATCAAGTAATATACAACTTGGGCAATTAATATGGCAAGTAAGCCCAGTCACAGACATCATAGTAAAAGGCAGGAAGGATTCCAGCTTAAAGATAAGATTGAATTTTTAACACCAGGAAGTTAAGAAGTAAGATTTTTAACTTACTCTTTAGCTAACAGACAATAACTCAGCCCACCTTGGGGACTGTGCAGGCAGGTGGCCTTGTTTGATATGCACCCAGACCAACATGCCAGTATCCCAAGGAGGAATCAGAGCAGTAAATTTCTTGTGTTGTTAATTTTTAATATTCAGGAACCACTTAACAAGTCCACACCTCTAAGCCTTTATCTGGTTCCCCAAAATCCTCAAGTGCCTATAAAACCCCTAGGCAATGCATAACTATGGGCTCTCTTGTCCCCTCGTGGAATGAGCCAGGAGCTCTGTTCTCTCACTGTATCTCTCAATAAAAGCCTTTCCCTGGCTCTCCTACCTTGGTTTTTTGCTAAGTTCATTCATCGACTTCACAAACAAGAGCTCCAGCATCAAAATCAGTCACTGTATGGCAAATGCTCATACTCTATCACTCCAAATATTTCATTCTTAGTTTTAAATCTGGGATACCTTCCTGCATGTGTACATTGAGGAAATTCATATGAAAGATTGTTCAATGTAATAGCTGTTTGTATTTTGAAAACACATGTGAAAAAACAAATCATTCCTCCATAGGAAAAATAATAAACTATATACTATACAGAACTAAAATTAAAGAAATAATTCTATATAAATTGTCACTGATAAAACAAAAATTGAAGAAAACACGAATTACAAAGATAGATATACTAATAATAGTTCCATAAAATTTAAAAACATACAAAATAATATATATTATGTATTACAAATAAGTTCATGGAACTAATGCAAATCAAACTAGGGATGGCTTCTACTTCTAAACAGTGAGGCTAGCCAGAAAAGGTAGAATTGATGATTGAACTTTGATTTTAAGGTTTTTGCTCACATATATGGCAAATGCATAACATTTGTTCTAACTGAATGGTGATTATGTGGATGTGTATTTTTTTCAAAATTTGTATTTTAAATATTTGTATATTCAGTCACAATGAAAAGAACTCAAGAATATACCTTTGTGATGACTATGTCCTGAGCCTTTGAATTTTGGAAAATGTCTTTCACAAATAAAAACTGATGGCTTAGTATAAAATAATTATCTCAATTCTTTTCTCCTGAAAACTATAATCTGCTCAATTATATTAGTAGCTATTAGATTGTAAGGAAGTGTGGACAGTGTATGTTTTAAGCATAGATTCATCTTTGTATTTCCCCAATGGGCGCAAAATTTATTCTTTAAACTTGAAATTCAAAAATTCCATCTTGAGATATACAGAGGAGTGAATCTTTCAGTAATTCACGAGTTGGGCCCTTTTTGTAAGTCATTACAATTTTTTGTTTGTCCAGGAAAATTACAGTTTCCACTAACTCTTCTCTCTTGCTATTTCTTTAGACCTCATCTTCGACTTTTAAAAAGTCCTTGTTACCCTGAGTATTACTGATCATAAATTCATTCTTTCCAAAATTTACTTTTGTGTTTTGTACATTTTCTTTATCGAAAGTATATTTTTTCTTCACATCCTCAGTAGTATGTTCTTTATTTTCTGTTATCAAATGTCTTTGCAGTTGCTTTATGGCAGTTGTTCTGCCATGAAGATGTTTATTCATGTTTAAATAAGAAAGAGACTAATCCATATTTTTCTAAGTGGGAAGCGCATGTAACTTAGGTTGTCCTGGGCCCTAATTGCTGCTACGGTTTTTATTTCTTTTAAATCAGAAGACACATTGCTATTCATAGCTTCTATCTTTCCCAGTGATATATTGTTGTCCTAAATTTTAAGCGTTCCATTGACTTAGGAGGGAATATCCTGGTCCCTCTTAAACAGCTGATGATCAACATTATCTGTTAATACATTTTTGAGAGTAAGAGTTTATATAAGACTATCCTGAGAACATTTAAAGCAATACTTTGCCAGAAGCTCTAAATAACCATATTAGCCAGCAAGTCCTACATATGACTCTTTTAGGCTTAACATTTTCTCCTTCAGACCTTTTATCTTCAGAAATGAAACACGTTCCTTAAATCACTTATGCCATAATATTGATTGAATATGTTGAAATATAACAAGAACTGGTATAAGTTAAAAGATATTAGTGGGCCAAATTTGAGAGTGAAATTATCCTCAGTAACTTGGAAAGCAGAAAGTGTATTTTCTTTCTTGAGCTTTATCCTTTCTGTGAGGTTCCCAAGAATGCATGGATTGACAGAAATTATATATATATATATATATATATACACATTTTTTTCCCCAGTCACAAATATATCTATGGTTACTTCTAAAAATTCTTCATATTGACAAGCAGATAATTAGACAAAATTTCTTACTTTAGGGCTATTGGAACTTTGCATCTCTAACACTGTTTTCATGAATCAAACAGAGGAAAGATTTAATAAAGTATACTATACATCACTAGCTTTACTCAATCCAAATGAAAATTTTTATAAATGACATAAAATTTTATGTTTATGCATCACCTCTCATATTTTCACCTGCTTAAAAGCAGTTTCCCCTCTAATTTGTTGCTTTGGTTTTAGTGTTTAGTGCAGTATTTGCACATGGTGAACTCAATCATTTTTGTTCACCAAAATAAATATTTGCTACATTTTATTATAGTCAGAATTGAACTTGTAACTAATTAAAATGTGAAAACCCAATAACATTAAAGATTCATTTCTGAAGAGTTCTCAGATTCTCAGCCAGTGTAATTGATGTCCATCTGATTGATAATAATTATGTAAAACAATAGTGGTAGAGTTCCAAGAGACATATTGGTTGTCTCCAAAAATATGAAAAATTCTATAGTAAGATATAAAATAAATCATATTATTAAAAAGGCAAAATTTTGTAATGGTTTAATCATTGCTATTTCAAAAAAAATACAGTCATAATGTCATGCTATTTCTTTTGGACACCAATTTGTTACTTCATTTCTGTAATATTATAACCCACTTCATGAAACTGAAAGAAAGATTAGAGAAATAACTGATTTGCCTTCATGGAGCTAGCTTTCATTTACAATTAAATTTGAGCAATCATGAAAATGTAAACATGTTAAACAAGTGTAAACATGTTAAACATATAAGCATAGTCCATTGGTATTTCTGCCTCTGATCTAATTAGAAGAATAGAAAGAAACTAGAAACATAATGGAACATAGAGCCATTTGAAAATTCTCAGCTGCTCTTGAATGTACTTGTTCATTTACAAGTAAGTTTATATAAAATGATTCATTTTACTCTAACAAAAAAACAAGGAGACAGAACTAGCTAAGGTGATACATTTGTAGTTACAGGTAAATTTAAAAATCTAAGGTAAGGCCTACTTTCATGAGTGAGCAAGATTCACTATGCCATATGCTAAACTGAAGGAAGAAATATAATGCCTTTTCTCTTTTATTTCACCGTGAGAATCAGCACTTAAATACGATTGTTGTTACTGAAATTGTAAATAATTAAACATTACTTTGCTTATTAAAAAGTTAAAAGGCAAATACTTTTATATTATTTAATATTTTTATATTACTGGAACTATATTAGTTATTTGTGTGTGTCTCTCTCTCATGTATATCCACTGTAGATAACAATTTATTAAGCAGACATATTTAGATTTAGGCAAACTGTTCTAAAGCCACTGAAATTAAAAGCAAAAGCAACGGGGGTTTTTCCTGACACCTTCCTACTCTATATGTATTCATTAATTCAGTTAAGATTTTTCAAATGCAAAAGACCTGACTTAATCAAATTCAACTTTACTATTAAAATCATATTTTAATCAATGATGCTTATCAAGACTGAAACTTATACATTTTGATTAAGTAGGGCAGAATGTATCTGGGGAACCTTTTTACTGGGAATCCATGAAAGTAATGCATATCAAGCAGAAAACCTGAAGAAATATTCTAATTTTGTTTAACACACATATACACACACACCCCTGCCGCAAAAGTGGGAATTTCCCTTTTAGTTCACATTCAGAAATAAGATCTTTAATGATATTTAAAAATAACAGTGAGTTTAATACAGAACTCTACACTTTCATATTTGTCTTCATATTCAGTAATCAGCCCACTCGTTTTTCAATTAGTTGAGGTTACACAGTTTCATTGAATATTTGAATTATTCAGTTTAATTAAAGCAACAAATTTAGACTTAAATGTGCTCAAAGGGGTAGAAAAATTAATCGCAATTTAGAATGTAACATTAAAAAAATATGTCCTCCAGCAGCCTGGAACTTAAAAATATTTGGGTTTAAATTTGAAAAGTTACTCATTTGAAGTTCAAGTAGTATGCCAACTTTACAAATATTAAATGAGCAATATTATTAATACACTACTTGATAATTTTATACTTCCTTTTTTGTTTACAAAGTGAAAAACACAGGGATTATATGACAGAATTCTAAAAAACTAAGTAATATAATATTACAATATTGTAAGTTATTTTTAAAAGGAATAATAAAATACCCCTTTTATTTTGAAATGTATTTACAGATCCAATAGTCCAATATATGAAAGTATTGTACAGCATGAAAAATAGTCAATATTTTATAATACTTTGTATTTTGACAGATGGCAACTACACTTATCGAGGTGAGCATTTAGTAATATAGATAATTTTCAACTAACCATGTTGTAACCTGAAACCAATATATTATAGATCAACTATATTTCAATTTAAAAATTTTGAAAATGCAAAAGAAACATGAAACATTCAGCCCTTAAAATCACAACACACAAACACATGTGCTTTAGAATACTTACAGAATACTTATGTCATTGTGCTAGAAATTTCAAAAGTATTGTCTCCTTTTTATATTCAAATAACTTGACAAAGTATGGATTATTATTTCTTATTTTTTAAATAGCATACTGATATAAAACTATTTGGATACAAATTTTACATTATAGAAAATGTTTGTCATTTGCTACTTAACATTAACAACAGGCTAGGATAGATTATGCAGGTGGTAATTTTGGAGATTAGGAGAGTAAGAATGAGGAAATGAAAGGCTTCTTTATGTACACATGTCAAACTGTTGAGGTTAAAAATCTAGCTTTATAATTCACACCCTTTTGCTTTTCTCAATGACTAGGCCACATTTAGAATAGTACTTGCTGTTTTTTTTCTTAGTAGTGATAGTTATTAATATGTAATGAAAAATATAACTCCTAGTGTCTCCTGATAGGAACATGTTTATAATTATTAATTTATTTTTATTATCACTTCATCTTCAGTGCATTATCATATTCATACAAATATCTACTACAATATTTCTTTTAATGACAGATTTCTTTTACAAGTACAGTGTTGAGTCCCAACATTGATTTGTGATAACATATTGTCTGTCATATACATATTTTTTCACCTATTAATCTCTTAAGAATTGGAAGTCATTGTGCAATCAATGCATTTATTTAATGGTTTACTGTGTTAGCATTACCATCTTCACACCTCACCTTAATAGAGTTAATAAAAACTGCTATCAAATCAATGATGTTCCTTATAGTTGTAACTTCTTAAAAGTATGAAATTATACTGATTCTTATGAGTTGTGTTTTTACCTGTTTGTTGGTTTTCTATTGTCTAGATTCATGCACTATATGTTGCTATTTTAATATTTATCTATTTATGGCAGATAAATAGATCTGCTTCTTATCCTCTGGTAATAAAAGTATATTAATTACATAGTTTAAAGTGAGGTAACCAATTTTCTTCTCAGTTGACAATGAAAAGAAAATAAGGTTGACCCTTGAACAACACAAGTTTAGGGATGCCAACGCACCACACAGTTGAAAAATCCATACATAACTTTTTATTTCCCCAGAACTTAAGTATTAATAGCCTACTGTTGACAGAAGCCTTACCAATAACATAAACAGTCAATTAACATGTATTTTATGTTATATGTAGTACATGCTGTATTCTCACAATGTAGAAAACTACAGAAAAGAAAATACTTTTCAAATTGTTGCAAATCTCCAAAAACTTTTTCCAACATGTTTATTGAAAAAAAAATCTTCATATGAGGAGGATCCATGTAGTTCAAACCCATGTTGGTCAAGGGCCAATGGTATATATAAATAGAAATGGTATTTCTTAAAGCCTCTATTTAATTATCCTAAGAATACCCTTTTCAAGTGTACATGTCTCTAGAATTTGCCTTGACTCTAACGTATAACTTGAGAAAAAAATTACTTAGTGTGGTTGGCAAAATGTTATTTAAGTGAAATTTAGGGGAAAGTAATCATATTGCAGAAAGTGGGAGGACATTACCTGAGTTTGCCAAACATTTTATAAACTATTGAGAGCTATAGTCAGTGGTTCTTATCAAGAATGGAAGGGGAGCTGACAAAGCTGGGAAGAAGTTCATAAAGTTCCTTTTTATCTCAAATCAGTTGTTGGAATCATACTGCCAAAGATTATGGTATATCTGAGAACTTGTATACCTATGATAGTATTTCCATAAAGGGAAAAATAATTAACCTATTCCTAAAAAATCTAAAGTTTAATAACAGCATTAATAATCTAGTACAAAGCAAGTCATAACATTTTAGGATGAAGTTACTTTTAGTGGTATTCCAACAATTCTTTACAAGTTGTGGGTAAATAAAGAAATCATTCCTTTGAAAACTCCCTTTGCTTCCTATATGGAAATCGACAGAAATTAATTGAGAATTTTATCTTTCTACCTTTCCTCACAAGGTACATTTTTAGTGCTTCTAAGAATTAAATGAAAACAAAAGTAGATATAACAAGAAGCTTATTAAAATTTCATCTTCAGATTAATCCCATTTATCTGGAGTTCAAATGAAATGGGAAAAAATGAAAGATAAATGCAAACCAAGCAAAATAAAAAGGCTTATGTAAATAAAACAGAATAATGTGAAATGTTTAATTTTTCTTATTGTAAGAACTGAATTAGGCTGCCAAAACTGTTCATTTATCTGGTGAAAGACAGTTGATGAGTTAAATATAAAGGGCCATATCCTTAATATTAACAGGCTTTTTGCTATGCATATTCTCAATTATAGTCAAAAGATCCAAGTCCCTTGATTTGTTGTTAATCAATTAAAAAGCTTGATGTACTAGTTTATCCTTATAACTTTAAATGAGTTATGAGAATTGAAGGAGCGTGGGCTATTGAGGCTAATTTGTGTTCCACACTTAAATCCTTCTACCATTTGCAAGATCATGATCCTTGCTGTGAGAAAGAACAGATGGGAGCCTTTAATTTTCCTCTTAACAATAATGTTTAAATGTCTCTTCTACTAATAAGAACATAAAGCATAATTACAAATAAAATCAAATGTGCTTGGATAGTTGTTTCCATTCATTTAAACTAAGCATTTTTCCTTATTGCTGCCACTTTCTCCACGTAAATTTCTAACATCCCTAGATTACAGATCATGAAAGATTAGAGACCATGACATTAATCTTCACTATCAAATCAATTTGTACAATTGCATAAATATTTGAAGGAAAAGAAATATAGATACAATGTTTTTAAAGGAAACATTGTACATTCAAGAAGCTGTACAATAATCACAATGTTGGTGAAATCCTCAATTTATGGAACACACATTAGAGCAAAAATTTCAAAGCTAAATCACAGTTTGGAACAATAGCTGTCAACTTTAGTGTCCTTCACAGGTGTGCAATCAAATAGTGATTACGTGATCAGATGCCTCAACTAATGAATACACTCATTAGGGAGAAGTTCAGAAAACAGAATTTGAGCTGAGCCAGTTTATATAATGTGGTGTACAGAGAAAGAGGCTTGACGTACCAAACAAATTTATCAAGTTTATCAACAAATAACAGTTGTTTATGATTTAACCAGAACATATGATTGTGGTCAGGACTATAAAATTGCTTTCTCAAAAAGTTATAAAATACTGAGGATGATAGAGAAGAATGGATACCCAGGAACATTCATTGTAGTATAATTTTGTTGTAATTATCACTAACTTCAGCATTACTTTAAATCACTTTAGTTGCTTTATAAATGACCAAATAATTCTGGCATTAGAATTAATCATACTATGAAGACAAGGGGTGACCAACTGATTAAGAAACTGCAGTTTTCAGCTTGATTTTCCATGTATATTTTCTGGAAATGAAATCCAGTCATTTTCTCTGATGCACAATCACATAAATGAGGTTTTATTTTGTAGGTGACAGAAAGCCAAACTTTAACTGATTGAATAAAATAAATGTATCTAAAATTATACCTGAAAGTTCCATCACCAGCCATGCCAATAGGACTAACTTTCTCTGCCTCTTGGATCTCTATGTTTTATCTGTAACTCATGCTAAATATTCTGACACCACTAAGATTCACTTACATTCTCACATCTCATTTTATCCCCAGAGACTCTAGCAAACAATTGTATTTCTAGTGGCTCTGATGGAGTTACATGCTCATCCCTAATGAACAATGTTGGAAGAGTTTTAGGTTCTTTTATTATTTAGATTCCCTTTTTCTCCCACTAGTTATTTTCATACTTTCATGTATTTTGACTTTCAAACAAGAGCATTTACTATTCTCACATTTAGAAAATTATCTTACCAATCCTTTAGTTTTCCTGAAGGAGATAGTAACTTTTCCAGAATTCAGTGAAAAATCAACCTGGCTTGTCCATTCAGGAAGAAATATTAGTGTTATTTTCAGCAGGGATAGATTATAGAATATTTGTATGTCAGGGTATGTTAGGCCATTTTTTCTTTTAATATTTTGGGAAGAAAGAAGTGGGAAGCTGAAATTGAATGAGATGAAGAAATCCAAAGAGATAAAGAAAAGGTTTGTGAGCAAATATTCTATAATAAGATTGGCAGGGCATCTCAGGGCCGGATTTATCCTACACATGGAAGTGTTTTGTTTTGTTTTTTTCCTTTATAACGATAGAAGAAAGGGCATCTTACGAAAATCTATAATATTCTATTCCATTTAATATAGCATTCTTTAAACATATAAAATTGAAGTACATTCATTTTGGCTTCCCCATCTACAAAGTTAGAGAATTATTATATGTAAACTATACCATTGATTATTTAATTGTTTTTATATCAAAATAAATGACTTGGAGAAATTCATAATAAAATGCTTAAAAAATTGTATCCTTTTCTATCAAACATCAAGTTTAGTGATAACCATTTATGTTGCAATACAGAAAGCTCAACCTACTTTTACAATTATATTTTAATTTTTGATGACTGCAACTTCATTGGTGTGTTTCCAACGAGTAGAAATACTTAATAATGATTTAGGTATTTAAATTTAAGTACTTCCAAAATAAGAATATTAGCCACTGGCACAAAATTAAATTATTTTAACATTAGTTAATTACAGATTACATATCCCCAGACCCATTTCACTTTCCTCCAGAAAAATATTGTAAAGATTTATATTACAAACTATTAGCTTAGTGGTAGCAAAAGGGGTTAGTTTCTAATGAGAGAATATCCTCAAGCAAATCCTTTTGGATTTCTCTGAAGAAATAGCTGAGGGACAACAGCAGCCCAGAGGAGCATAGTCTCTAGGGCAACAATTACTTCTGCTTGCTCTACCTCTGAGTTATCAGTCAATTACGTCAACACCAAGAGTCACAAATTAATGTGCAAAGCTAAAAATAGAAAAAAAAGGGTAAAAAGAATTCACTCATCCTTTTCTTACATTTTTTTCTTCCTTCCACCCATTTTTCTTTTGTCCTTTGTTTCTTTTCTTCATTCTCATTTTTCTCCTTTCATTTTTCTCTCCTTTGTTTCTCTTTCTTTTTACACTTATCTTTGAATGATGTGGCCAATTTCACTTGCTGTTTTGCAGGGGTTGGTCAGAAACCTGTCTATGAAGTATATTTCTACTGGATGATAGATGGAATAGGAAAAAAGCAGGAAATTTAAATTGAAATACACACAGTCTCTGAATTTGGATTTTTTTTCTTTTTTTTATGTATGTGTCATCCCACACTGCAAACAGACCTAAAAACAATGTTTTTGGTCATGAGACATATTTAGTCTGTATTAATTTTTCTATCATGCAAATCACAGAACTAACTCTGAGACCACAGAATTTTTGGATGCCTTCTTCCCCTCACCAAAAAAAAAAAAACCTACAAAGATAGTACTGTTGACATTCTAGGCTTTGTGATAAGAAGTGTTTATTGCATTATTTTTCAATTATTTTAAATTGCTGACACAAGATTTATTTACATATGGTAATAATGATGGATTTTTTTTTTTATTCATGTGTTACAAGTATCAATAGAGTAGATACTAAATGAATTTCTATAGAATGTTCATGTTATTTCAATTCATTATTTAATATGGTAATACATATGCTTTCCAATAATATTTTACTGTGATCATTATGCTGAAAAGTACATTTCTGTATAATATAGTGCTGTTTTTCTAGCAAATATGTTGAGATTAAGGTAATTCACTCTGGGCAAAGCCTTTTACAAATCTATTTCTTAGAAAAATATTGTAGTTAATTGCATGGGATGTTTTTCAGTGAAGAAATGATAAAGCAAATGTGTTTCTGTATCTTCTTGGGAAGAGATAATTTTTGTTGTTATTGTTTGTTTGATTTTAATGTAGTTCTTTGTAGGCATTAAAAAAAATCTTAGCACATAACATAATACACTCATTATGTGAAGGCATTGGCTTTTAATTTAAACAAAAGATAATGTTTTGCCAAATAAAAGAAGAAAATCAAATGCCTTTTATAGCTCTTTTCAGAAAGTTCTTCTGCCAGGACATTGAAACAAAATACTCATAATAGCAAAATTAAATTGAATATAGATGGACCTTTATAAGAATCAGAAGATTAACACAATCGAGGATAAATACAAATAGAAGGCCTGAAGATATACGACACTTACTGAATCAGAAGATAAGTGCAGAAGATAAATACAATTTCAACCTTAAGAGGGTTGAAAAAAATATATGGTATGCCCTATTTGACAAACTTTTAGAGAATTTTTTTTATTAATACTTTCTAAAGACTTACTCATACATATTATAAATTTTGAAAATACTGTTAGGTGTTTTTTTTAATAGACTAGCCTGAAATTAGAAGTATATGTAAATGTCCTTATCATCTTAATTCAATGAAAAATAACCCTTCCTTTCTGGTTTTAAACTTAAAATCAATTTCCCCTACTATTAACTAATGACTCATTGTTAAAACATATATAGCTTTTCTTTGTTAGCTTAATTTTTAAAATAATTTTATTATATTATTTTTCCATATCAGAACAAAATCATCTATTAGAAGCTATGGATTTATTCTACTGACTTCTAAATCATAAACATACATTTGCTATGTTCTTGGAAAAATCACAGAAATCAAGTTGAGTTTCTATTTTAACAACATTGGTTCAGCCAATAGTATTTAACAAAATGATAGTGTTTGAGAAGGTTATGCTCTAAAATTCATAATTGTGGGTAAAATTGTAAGATTTCCAGAATCTCTCGCCTGGCTTTAGTGCATCTCCATACAATGGGTGTTTCCAGGGGGTGGAGAGGAGTAGTCTATCTCCATAATTATAGGTAATTACAAGGGTAAGTGACGGCTTATCTGGAGAGGTTGGGTGGGGGCTTCTTCTTTTGCAGCCAGGTCACAAGAGACACAGGAGAGCAGAAGTGGACTGCTTGTAAGAAATAAATGGGTTTCATAAACTTTATTTCTCCCTTTGACTTATTTTGGTTTCAAAGGTATTTAGCCCCAGGATTTTCCCCTGGAGTTACAATAATTAACACATTTTGTTGAAAATAATTATTTAGTGTTATTGTCTTATGTTATTAGGCTTCCTTTTGTTATGACATATATGATGTATATGATTTGATATTGTATGAGTGATATATAACTATATATGTAAATGTTCATATACATTTATGTATTTAAGTAAATATTCTTAAGATATTTTACAGTCTTAGTCAATAAAATTTAAGTAACTTCATAAGAATATGTATTAAAAGATTGTATACATCATTATACCTGACATTCTTGTAATTATTGCGTGATCAATAAAATTCCTATAAGAAATACTGCTTCTAAAAAGACAAAAATACCACATCGAGAGAGGTGACTTCTATCCCACATTAGTGAGTATTCATTTTATTTATTAAATCTTTAGAACAAGTGCATTTTTAATGAACTAAGGTGAATAAAGACACAAGTAAAAACTCAAAAAAAGAGCACACTCTATGAAGAGATGGACCTCTGACATAAAAGTTTGAAGAGCTCTGTTAATATCCTCCTCATACAACTGGTGAAAATTGCAATAAAGCAACCTTTAATACCTCTGAAATAAATATTCACTGAAGTGGCTCAATGGTAGATTTGAAATGACAGAAGAAAAAATAAATGAGCTTGCAGAGAAATTGAGAGAGATTATGTAAACTGAAAAACGGAGCAAAAAAGAATGAAGAAAAATTAAGAAAGCCTCAGAAAAATGTGAAACACTTAGGTACACCAACATACACATAATGAGAATACCAGAAGGAGAAAGAAAAGAGCAGAAAATTCACAGATACATTGAAACATGCACACACACACACACACACACACACACACGAAAGGAGTCACTTCTGTTATGACAAGTCACAAAACTGAGTCTTAATATCTAACTTGATTGCAGTTTCAATTCAGAAATATAATCCTAACAATAAATCAGGAATTTTCTAGTCAGCACCAATAAGACAATCTGCCATAAGAGCCCTCTCCATCCCTGAAAGATGAGGAAATCTGCATGATAGGACCCCCTGCTCTTCCCTCACAGGGATGGTGACCTTGACTGAAACAGTCCTTTCTTTCATTTTGCAAATAACTTCTCCCCTCCCACCCCCACACCCACTCTTGTCTATAAGAACCTTCCATTCTATACAACTCCTTGGAGCATCTCTCTACTTGCAAGGTGAGATGCTGCCCAATTCATGAATAGCTTAATAAAGCCAATTAGATCTTAAAATTTACTCAGATTAATTTTGTTTTTTTTAACAGATAGAAGGTCTGAAAGTATGTGACATTTACTGACTTAACTATAATCTACACATCCAGAAGATCGTGAACTTAAAGTACAATAAACAAAGAAATCTACAGATGCATACATCATAGTAAAAATGCTTTGTTCACCCAGCTCTAGAATGGGTAGACAGCAGTTATCTTTTCTGAGGGGTGGGAAGATGTTACAAAATGCACAAGGACTGCAGCCTCTGTATTTAAAGTATTTGGGAGAAACTCAAAACTATCCTCAGGCCGTAACTCTTCTCTACAGGTTGCACTACAACTGCAATTCTCATGCTCTCTAGTTGGTTTTGCCATATCTCACAGCTATAAACTGGTCCTAAATCTGAATAACTTTTCTAAAAATATATGTTTGCAGTCACAACCAATCAGGAGAAGGATACCAATGAATCAATTTAAAGATAAATTGATCAATCAATTAAACTTTCAAAATACATTCCTTAAGAACAGTAGGATCATTTGTGTGTAGAATGCACTACACACTAGTATTTCTTAAGAAAAACGTCTCCAATCTTGTTTAATTATAAGCCTGAAAAATAACGGAAAGAAATTCTTCAAAAACTGAAAGGCCTCATAATGAGATGATGGAAGCCCAGTTTACACTTGGTTTTCTAACTTTTTATAAAGTTTGAACAGTACAGTGAGGTCCTGACCACACAAGTCTGAGAATACTGATGCTTATGCACCACGTTATTCACTGCTCAGTGGAACATCAGCATTCTATAATGATTAAAAAGAAAGAAAAGATGGAAAGAAAGAAAAAAAGGAAGGAAGGAAGGAGCTAAAAATAACCTAAAGGTCCATCAATAGGCAACTGATCATGCAGTTATTGAAAATGACTTTGCATGTGTTCATTGGGTATTCTTAACTTTAAAATTCAGGTTAGAACATATGCATAGTATGATTTCATTTGAGAGAACATATTTATCTGTTTTGCATAGTGTACAGAAACCTGAGAGAAAACAGGAAATAATACTGGTTACTGTTTAGACTGTTTTTCATTTTTTTCTATTTTCCCCACTTATATTATCTCTTATTTTTATAAGGTAAAACTTATGAAACCTAGGTAGGTGTAACCAAACTGTCAGTTTTGAACCTTTGTGCCTGGACATAGGGAACCTTCCTTTACATTTATGAGACTTCATTTACACAGCAATCTGGATAAGTGTGCAGCTAACAAGTCTCGCATAAACACATAAATATATGCATTGAGTATTTTTTGTCATCATATTTACATTAGAACCTCAGAAGTATTTTTTACTTCTCTATTATTTTATTTATTATTGGTTTAACATTACTGTCAACTTTCTGATATTCTACTCTTTACTGAGATTTATTGAACAGGCATGAAAATATGAAAACACTAACATATTGGTGTTCAATAAACATTTTGTCCTCCATGATTCCTAAGAATTCCTGTATATTCTCAAAGAGCTTCACAGGTGTTCTAGAAATTTTCACATCAGAATACAGCCAGAAGTCTCTAGATACGCATCTATGATCAGGTAACTTGAAAAATAAGAAAACACATGTATATTTTACAAGCATATTTGTAAACCATTTACAGTTCATACCAGATTTGTGGTACTATAAGAATTAGAACGGAGCAGAAACAAGAATATAGAGAGTGTAATTTTTTAAAAAGTGGCTGTGAGATAGAGCTTAAACCATGGTGTTTTCTAGTCTAACAGAAATTAGTAAATCATGCAAATGACAAACTACTTAAAACATAAATACAATCAAGAGTAAATTAGAAGTGCTTAAAGCTAAATTGGAGGAAGCCAATAAAAATGAATCCAAATTAGCTATGTATGCTTTAGATCTTGAGTTGGAAATAGTAAGCGTGCTGTGATTGAGAATATTTATAAATAAGTGTCATTCCACATCATGCTAAATTATGCCAGTCATGTTTTTAGTTGACCTTCCTTTAGATCACAAAAGTCATTTTAGTTTCTAGTAATCTCTGTGGTATAGACTTACTGGTCTACAAAACGAACTCTTGCCAGTTTAGTGTCATTAGATCTGTGGTGTTGTTATTAAATAGCATGGGTAAATAGTTCTTGCAATAAACACATTCAAAACAAAGACATATAAACTTAATTACTTGCCTAATTTCCTACAGATTTTTGATCTTTTACGAAATGCTTGTCTCTTCACTTGGAACAAGCCTCTTGGATTAATAAACATTAGGAAACCATATGCCAGATTTGCTTGAGTGTAAAGCACAGTGTTTTATGGCAGTTGGCAGACAGACTGAAACAAGACTGCATCCGTATCTCGGGGTCTGGTTTGGAAATAGAGTCATGGCTTAAAAGGCAGCACTTAGGAGCGTCCTTCCAAATAGAGATTTGAGATTAAAAAAAAATTATTTACAGGTATAAAGAGAACATTATTGTCTGACATTATTACCATAAGTGAAAGTTCCAAACCTAAATACAGTACCCATATGTCTGTATAACCAGGGCCATGGAAGGCAAGCAAGAAAAGATTAATTATCCTAGAATGGCAATTAGCATCACAGAAGTCAGATAGTCTGTACTGTGGTATAGTTAAAAAGTAAGAATGGAATTTCCATGGAGAAACCTAAGCAGTAAAACTTAAGGACAGACGAATATTTATCAGGATATGAGTGCAAAGACGAAACTCAGTTACAATCAGACCTATGATATGTTTATTTATTCTTTGTCAATGTTAGTAGACCTGTGTCCTACTGAATATACAATTTTATTGCACACACACCAACCTTCTTGGGTATTCTCCTGACTGAGATATCATAAATTCTGTAAAGGTTCAGAAGCTTGCTTAAGGGCATTGATTTTTTTTTAATGTTCTCTTTGATATTATCACCAAGGAGGGAACCAAACAAATTATCTCCCTTGTTTGTGAGGTGAAAAGTAATGTTAAACCAAACTGCTACAGCGTCAGATATTCCTTTCCAACAAAGCATACTCAAGGTATACTTTCTCTCAGATTGTCTTATTGCAAAGATGATTAAAAAGCATGTCAGAACAATGTAGGGCAATGGTCAGCTATTTCTACTTGATATATCTAGATGTACCCACTTCCTAAACAATCTTGATCTTGTGACGAAGTCTCATTGTTACAGATACCACAGCTGGGGAACCAAGGGTATCCAGTGGCTATTTAAATTAAATTCTTATGCTCTTCATTCCTGACACAACACATAATTCTCCTAGTACCTATACATTTAGATTATTCCATGAAAGGCTAAATTCTGACCTATAATTTACTGAGGTTCCTAACTACAAACACTATTTTAACTTTCATAGACTGTAAAATATGAATTAAGCAAAGTCTTTGATTTCATAAACCTTAGCCTCTAATGAATCATAAAGTAGGCATTCTTCACAGGGAAACTAAGGAAACAACTCAGGGAATTCAAGCACAGAGAAAAATGCACACGTGAGATTTCAGAAAGAGTTATTCCTAGCTATCTCCTCTGTCACTGTCTGCTTAATCTATTTTTCCAATCAGTCTGTATATTTTATTTAAACAATTTGATATAAGCTTTATGAATCAGAGATCTAAAACTATTTTGAGCTCTTGCTAGACATCTTTATCTAAATGAAACATAAATGCAAATTTAATGTGTCCCAGACTGAACTCATCACTGTACCTCCTTTCCATTCCTCAAACTTGCTTTTCTCCATATATCCTCCATGTCATTCATTGGTTCATATGTGTTCCCACAACCTTAAAATCTTGGTGGGCATTCATCCCTCTAGGTCCCTCATTCTCTCAATCTTGTCACTTAGATTTTCTTTTCTATTTAAAATATTGTTCTGCTTATTTCCTTTTCTGTTTCCATTGCTTTCCTTTTCTACAGTTAGTTGTTCTTTTCTATTAGCTTCATAATGTTCTCTTGTCTTTTATTTCACTTTATTCCAATCAATACTAAAGTTAATTAAAACCAAAGTTTTTCTTGTTTATTTTTTTAAAAATGCAAAATGATCATTTCAATTTTACCTCCAAATTCTTCCAAAGGTTCTCATTTATAAACAAGTAAAACTCTTTACATTGACTATACGATTCACTTTACATCACTATACAATGGCCTGGTCCAGCTGTCTAATCTTTCTATCCCAGTACCTCTACTATATTGTATTTAGCATTATTTAACCATGAACTTGTCTTCAGCTCATACATTGTCAAGCCTTTGTATGTTCCCTTTGCCTAAGATACACTCAGACTTTATGTTGAGCCACCAAACTTATTCTCTGCAAAGATTTCCTTAACTCCTTCAGGCAGGGATTGATTTCTTTCTGTCTGCTTTCAGTCTTTTTTTCTGTATATATTTCCATTAAAGAAATGATCACATTGAATTGAGCCAATTCATTTGGATTTTTGTCTGCGATGTCTCTACATCATACACTCCTGGAGAACAAGGACTGATTTTATCAGTGTTGTGAATAAATAACCTATTATCACATCTGTACTCACCAATGCACTTAAATGGTGTTCAACAAAGCACTTAAATACAACTAGATGTTTCTGATAAATTGTCAGCTAGTATCCTTTATACTACCTGTTTATAGAAATAGGATAATTTTAAACATGTGAAGTTACTCAGTGAGGTGGGCTAGAAGTCACATCATACAATTGTGGGAATTAGAGAAAATAAAATTATATGAATCAGGATAAAAGCAAGGTTATACTGCATTGACAAACAACACCTAAACCTTTATAGTTTAATAACTGATATTTATGTTTCACTAATCAAGTCAGCGGTGAATATGAGTGTGCTTCTAGGGCAACTCTCCTCTCAGTGACATCTCAGCAATCTATATTAAAACTGCATTATACAGAACTCTCTATTTCTCCAATCAGAATGACAAAAGAAGAGAGAATGGATAATCTCCTATTAATTCTTAGGCATTCTGCCAGAAACTGGTTCACTTTTCATTGTCTTGCTTTTCATTAGCTAAAGTAAATCATGTAGCTACACTTAGCTTTAAAGGGACAGAGAAATGTAATGATCCCATGTGCCTAGGAGGAAAGAAAGCAAGAAATACTGCTTTTTACCATAACGATACAAGAGCTAAGTAATCAACAGCAATTATTTAAAAGAGACTTTAAGTATTTGCCTGCTAGTTTAATACATTGCAGTGAAATCATTTTCATATTGATCAAATATAAATATATACACCTTAACAATTATATGGTCGACTCATTTTTGCTTCTAATTAGATGTCTGTTAGGTCTAGCTAATATTAAAAAAGAAATACTGTGATTTAACCTGACAGGATAGCTGCTTTTTTAAAGACTGTTAGAAATAAGTGGCTGTGCTACTTAAAACAACTGGGCATTGTGAAAACTCTATGCTAGAACACTGTAGAATATATTAAATATTTGTATTAGCTTATATAATCGTTAATTATACATTTAAAAAGTTTCCTGATTTCAAAAACTAAACTTGAATATATACTTGTATGATTATATCATATAATTGTTAGAAGGGAGAGAGTTTAATCACTGTAAAAAGTTAAGCCACACAAGTATCATTTTATTCCACAAATATTATGGATGTTTCTATACTTACATTGTATTTTAAAGCAGTTATGATTGCTACATAAATTATTATGCAAATAGTGTATAATTTCTCATAAGCAGAGTCATTTTCTATTGTCTTTATTTTTTGCATGTTCTTTGTGATTATGTCTTAAGAAATGCTTCAACCCTCTTTGTGACTATGAAACTGCCCTATCATCAAAAAAAACCCCAAAATAAACAAATCAACTTCTTTTTGCTGGTATCTGTCTAGATTGCCCTTAAGCCAATCTTTTGGTAATTTTCTGTTTGGTACTAATTCATTTGAATAACTAGTAGATCATCCCATGTCCCCAAATACTTTGATTTGTTAGGTGACAGCAGTTGTTCTGTTGAGCAGAAAATCCCTCCAGTTTTGTCTCTGCCTCTCCTCCCCATTTCACTCACACAGCAAATACTCAAGACAGTTCACTTCTTTTACACAAGGTGACTTGAGTTTTCTCTTGCCAGCTGCTTTTAAACAACTCTTTATTTCTTCCTAAAAATGAGAAGATTAACAATTTTCTCTTTATCTTCTGATTTAGGATGTTCATAGGTAAGTGCCATCACGTAGCATAATTCAACTCTCCATCCCAGGCTGAGAGAGAACTATAGTAAGAGTTGGAAGAATCTCTCCTTTAGGACTACTGAGAATTTAAAGATTCTCTGGAGTCACAAGATCATAACATTATTTTAGAGTGATTCTCTGTATGCTTCTTTTATTCTGCCTACTATTTATTTATCTTCTGCAATTTTCTTCTTAGTTAGCATTTAATTTTGAGTAAGTTACTAGGCTACAAAATAATAACCTTACAGGCCCCAAGCCAGCCATAAATTGGTAAAAATCTTTGATGTGTGATAAATTTAGTTCTGATTTAATATTGGTAGAATCTACTGGCACCTTGGAGACACCTGAGGGACATCTGCTATGTGGTCAGCAAGGACTATTATCAGATTTCATCAATATACTTTCACATGTCATTATAGAAGGGGCTCTCATTGTGAAACATTGTTACAAAAAAACCCTACAATCAGAAATACCTGCTTAGAGATTTAATTTATAATTATAATTTTCCTTTTACCTCATATGTTGCCTAAATTTGCATTAAATATAAAGAATTTATGTTCAAATTTGCCTCAGTACTTTAAAAGGAGATGCCCCAAGATTTTTGTATGCTCACTTTTTCTTTAATTAAATACTTTTATGTATGTAATGGAAGATACAAAATAGAAATAGATTTTATTTGTGAAGAAATTATTGAGTATGTGTATATTGTATGTACTATGTGTTTATAAATCTATCTTTACTGAAGATACAAGATTTTTGCTCATTTGTTAATATTAGCCAAGAAAAATGGTCACCATGACTACCCCCCAAATCAATATTAAATTCTCTCTGAAGTTCTAAAGGGGTGCTGGAAAATCTAGACTTATACAATAAAAATATTGGTTCAAAAATTGCAAGATGTCTCCCTGGTGAGATAATTTTGCTTATTGCACACCATCACATCATCGTTAATCGTAAACCATAGTAAAAGGAAAACAAAGGGGCCACATGCTTTTATATGTATATATAAAATTTTTACATTTTTGTTTATCATACAGAAAATCTTCCAAGTTCCCACTTTATTTGTGAATTTGAGATGGTTAAAGTGACCTGGATTAGATTTTACACTGATGATGTGTGTTAACAATCAAAAGTTAACTATAAAAACTGCAACCAATTTAACTAGTGAAAAGACACATTCAGTTTAGTGATGTTTAATGGTAATTTTTAAATTAATAAATAATAATTACCACACTTTCAACATTTATTTTGAGCTGTAAAATATGCTAACACTTTGTCTACATTAACTCTGTGAGGCAATTACTGTTCTACATATGTTTCACATACAGACATTTAAAAAAGAGTAAATCTACAATGTGTGCCTGAAAAGGGTTATGAAAATTTCAGAATAAAGAAAAATCGATAATTAAATCCCTACTGAGGGCAGAGTAAAGGATGCTATTTCTTTCACCATAATAGCACACTAGTAGCTAATATGGCACAATGTGAATAATATAATATCTTGTGTTTTCCAATAATGATTTCATGTTTGCTAGAGACTCAAATTTATGTTTTGATTTTCTATTTTCTTCTGGTCAAGTTTTTTTTCAACTTTTGAAGCATTATCATTTCAATTAATATTTTCTGTTTTATTTTCTAGGTGATAAGATCAGACTAAAAATAACATATTTTGTGATAAATGTCTATTACACTTTACAGTTTGTTCATTTTTCTAAGAAAACTATTACAACATGGCTATAACAATAACTGAAAATAAGATTTTCTTATAATTTCTCCAAGATGAGACACATTTCATAACTCACAGCATTTGTTGTTGTTGATCTTTTGACTTCTATTGTTATCTCTTTAAATTTATTCAGAAAATCAAAAAATTTATAAAATCATGTGCTTTAACTTACTAGGCTTATTTATTTATTTTGCTATTTGCTGCTACTCACATAGAAACTGCATCTAAATAGACCACTCAATTTACCAATATGACTGAATTCGGTGATTACCACTCAGCTATTAACTGTTCAATAATTCAGGATGTTTGTACTGCTTCCATGTATGCAAAATGAGCTACTATGTACTGTAGTCTTTTGCCAAAAAAAGTTTTATAAATAATTATGTTTGAATGAATGAGGTCCAATTTTTCAAAGATCATGAGATTTTTTTGTGGTCTAGAAGCTATAACATGGCAAACATGGTTTTAGCAAAGACAATCATTTTGTGATTCTTATTTTACACAGTCCATGTATCATTTTAAAACTAATATTAGGAAAAAAAAGGAAAGGAATGTATGGTTTTCTTCCTGAAAATAAAAATGTACTGAATTTGGAGTTTTTAAACACCATTCCAACTGGATCTGAATCAGCATCAGGCAAGTTCCCCAGCTTGGCATAGGCCAGCTGAGCTGGCACCCTGTGCTCTGCGAAGGCCCAGGACTTGACAAGTCTTTTGGACTGAGGTGTAGGGGCACAGCTGTTTGGGGGGACCTGATGGGGAATGAATGTATCTAAAATATTTTTCAAGCCAATATTAGCTACAACTTCTCTTTTTCTTTTTCATAAATATTTACCATATTAGAAACAAGAAAAAAAACAATAAAAGAAAGAAAGAAAATTGTATTGCTGGAATTGATTATATTATTTAGCATTATAATTAAAAAAGAACATTATCAATATCAGAAAAAAGACAAAAAGTGGTAACAATAATAAATAATGTGAAATTAATAGAAATTGTGTGTGTGTGTGTATGTGTATGTGTTTTAAATTTTCATTGTATTTTCTAGCTTTCAATTTTTTCCCCTGTGTTTCTGGCTAAAGTTAAGTTTACTCTTAAAATATTTTTAGTCACTTTTTATAAAACTAAAGAAAAAGGGGCAGAGTAAGGCTTAAACTTTCATCATCATTCATTCCAGTATTATTAGAAGATTTGAAAAAAAATAAAACCATTTACAATATATCAATTATTTATAAACAGAAGCATCAAGCAATTGAACATATTCATTCAACAATAAGTGTTTAAATGGGTTTATGTGGGCACAAATAACTTCCTAGTGTTACCAACCTGTTTTCCAAAGCTTCTTGGAAAAACAAGAAGGAGAATGATAGGAAATATTAACTTGAAAGAAAAATTTAACAATTTTTGCCCAGCAAGTTTGAGTATGGTCATATGGCAATTAGTGCTGCCTTACTGAAAACTTTTAAAATGGTAGTTAAAATTCATCTTAACATTTAAAATTTGACTTTTATGATATATAACATGAGAATAAAAGTACATGAAGTTATTTCCAAAACAGAATAGCAAGTTTTATCATACTTATTTAAAATCCCTTGAAATAAAAAATTAATACTGGCTTTTTAGTGCATTAGCAGCATGTCTAATGTAAGAGTATAATTTGGCCATGAATTCAATTAACATGTTTCTAACATGCACTTTGTTCAAGGTTCTGCATTAGTTACTTGAGATGTAAAGATGACAGGGCCTGTATGCTTGCTCCACTGAGATTACAGTCTTGTGAGGACTGTGAAATCGAAATTTTGTGATAAATGCTATAATAATGAAAATAAAATTGTGCCACAGAAGTATAACATAACTCTTAATCACTAAGAAAGGGCAAAATCTGAAAATGAGTGATATTTAGCCATAGATAAAATCAAAGATAATAACCAAATTAAGAAAAAATAAATCTCTGGATGAGAGATCACAAAAATGACCCCAACTCTTCATTTTACCCCATATCCACATCCTTTGCTATGCAAACTTGTAGCACTCTCTCACTCTGACTCTGGACCAGCCAGTCATGTGACTTACTTTTCCCACTGGGCTATCAGCAAACTAGATGCAAGCAGATACTTGTAAATGCACTGGCCTTTTGTTATTCTGCTTTTGCCTTCTGAAATTGCTATGAAGATAAGCACAGTGACAGAATGCAAGAGGATGAGAGAAACATGTAAAACAGATAATGCATCCCAGTATGTAAGTTTCCTGGGCAGCTTAAAACAGCTGAAATTTATTCTGGTAGCCAGAAATCTGAAATCAGTATCATTGGACCAAAATCAAAGTGTTGGCAGGGCTGCACATGCTCCAAAGACTACACGGAAAAACCTTTTCCAGCTTCTTCCAGCTTCTGGCAGCTGCCAGCATCCCTTGACTTGTGGCCATATCACTCCAGTCTCTGCCTCCATGGTCACACTGTCTTCTCTTTTCTGTGTGTCTTTGTATAATCTCCCTCTGCCTCTCATAAGAGCCTTTATGATTGCATTTAAGGCCTACCTGGGTAATCCAAGATAATTTCCCATCTCAAAACCTGTAATCTAATCATATCTGCAAAGACTGTTTCTCCAAATATGGCAACATTTACAAGTTCAGGGAATTAGTCTGATATTTTTTAGTGTAATTTCTTGGTCTACCATAGTCTAACCTCTTGTCCAAGATGCACATCCATGATACATACAAAATACATTTACCATATCCCAACATCCCCAAATGTTTTCATTGATTATGGCATCAACTGAATTTCAAGATGTCATCCAAATATCCTCACATGAAACATCTCAAAGCTCATGATTTAATCATTTAAATCAGGTATGTATGAGAATGTGTATGATTCATCCTGAAGGAAAATCCCTTTCCATCTGTGGACTTGTGAAAAAAAAACATATTGTATTATATTTCCAAAATACAATAGTGGGATGGGCAAAGGACAAATTATAGATGTTCCTATTCCAAATAAGAGAAGGTGGAAGGAAGAAAGGAATCACTAATCCCAAGCAACTTCAAATTTGCCAGCAGGGCAAATTTTATTATGTTTCAAGAACTGAGAATAAACCTCTGAGGCTCTAGGCTGCAGCCTCTGGACTCATGGCTCTGTCCCTGGCTCCACAGCTCTGGCTTCTCTTTTATAAGGATGTATATGACACACTGTAAACCCACCCAGATAATCCAGGATAATCTCCCTATCTCAAGATCCTTAGACATATCAAGATCATTAATTTAATCATATCTATAAAGACCCTACTTTTAAATACTGTGATTTACAAGTGCCAGGGATTAACACCTGATATATTTGGGGGGGAAATTTTTCAGCCTATGACATTCAGTCATTCCAGCCAATGCCATTTAGATCAGCAAACTCACCCAACCAAGACCAGCTTAAATCAGACTCACAGACTCAAGCACTAAAGAAATGTTTAGCATGGAGCCCATGAAGAGTTAGTGATGTTTTGTGGTATAGCATCATTGTGGATATAGATGTCTGATACACAAAAAAGACTCAAAGCTTCATAAGAAAACTACATTTTCTAAGAACTTAAAGAAATTCAGTATAGTTAAAACCTAGGATTTATAGAGTCGAGTTGGGGATAGAGTTGATAGTTGGCAAAAGATGATACAGGAAAGTAAGCAAGAGCTAGGTATTAAAGACCTATGTGAGTCCTATTAAGGCTTTTAAAATGTATAATTATTCAAGGACATTAGGAAAGCATTAAGGCATTGAAGCAGAAGAGGCTTTCAGACATCCTTTCAAATACCAAATTCAGCACTAGCCAAACATCTCTGACTCATAGCTCTAGAAAAATGGGTATTGGGTATTTCGGTGATGTTAAACAAAGAAGTCACCTGGCAGTAACTGAGGTTCCGTAGGTTGCAGGTCCTATGAACTTTCTGAGCAGCTGGGATGGCAACTGAGAAGCCAGTTTCTTTCAAAGAGCAGGGCTTTTGGTGCAGAGGAAGAAATCTTTTCATACTTAAACATTTCTAGTTACTTATTCATTGTATACTGAGGCATGGCATAATTACAAGGAAGCCATACCTTAAAATAGCAGCTTTAAAAAAATGTTTTTTTTCCTTAAAACCATAAGGAAAAATGTTTCCAGCATTTCTGGAGAGGCCCACATACATCTCCTACCTAATAAACCTTGAGTTAGATCTACAAGGGGTCTGGATGGCATAAACTAAAACAAGGCAGAGCTTGTGCGTCTGGCCATAGGGAAAGCTAACTTGGTTGTGATACCGACAACCCACCTTCTTTACATGCTTATGACTGCTTATCCTAAGAAGTGCCTTTCGGGATCTGTTTTTAAGGTTTTTTACTTATGTCTGGTTCTCAGTTCCAATAGTTTAATAAAGATCTAGTAAAATGATAGGTATTAAGTTAAAAAAACAGTTGGGAGAAAAAAAGACTGAAGTTTGGGAGTCCAATTTGCAGGACATTGTGATAATGTAGGTCAGGCATATTGGAGGCCATAAATAAGGGTATATTAGATGGATTCAAATATGACTTAGGCTACAAAGATGACAATATATTTAATAATTAAGAAAAGAGGTTATTATAGAGAATTATCTTCACTTAAAAACTGAAGAAAAACTGTAATTTATGGAATGCAATATTAAAGATGAAAGAAAATTTTCAAAACAAAAGCAAAAATGCAGTTAAATTTTGTGTATGCTGGGTGTGGAGCACCTATGAGATTTCATAGTAGAGACTATTAGATAAGGTCAAATGTTTAAGAAAGATTTATGGGCTGCAAAAAAAGTTTGGGTACTCCATTACATGGAGTATAATTCAAACATTGGAATACAGACGTCTATCAGGAAAATGTGTATAGTGAGTAAGGACAGACTCTGATAAACATTAAATTTTAAAAGGATAAGAAAAAAGGATCATTAGAGGAGACTGAGAAGGAAGGTTAAGACAGATGAAGGAAAACATAAAACTGTGTTTCCAAAATAGCTGAGAGAAGACACTTTTTAAAGAAGGAAGGACTGTCCAGTCATATTGAGACAGGGACAGTAGGTGTAGTCAGAGCATGGTGAAGGCCTCCGGAAAAAGACCCTTACCAAAACTCCATATCAAACAATTAAGCAAAGTCAGAGTCACATTAATTCTCTAAAGTAAAATATCAAACTAGGAATATAAGTATTGTTCAGTGAGATTAGTTTAAACTAAAAAGCCAGGAGTAATTTGGCCTGGAATGTTTGAACATCCCCCAGATCAGAAAGTACCTCAGCATAGCCCATGTCTTCATTGTGTCAGTTAAATGAGGCTATTGTAAAATTTACTTTAGCCTGATAAAAGGCCCAGCTTATCTTCTTTAACTTTGCCCAGATTCTGCTTTTCCTCCTCTAGCCCCTAATCAAGTAATATATAAACTGGGCAATTAATATAGCAGGTAAGCCCAGTCACAGACAACACAGTAAAAGGCAGGAACAATTCCATCTTAAAGATAAGATTACATTTAACACCCAAGAATTTAAGAAGTAAGATTCTTAACTATTCTTAGCTTACTCTTTAGCAAACAGACTCTAACTCAGCCCACCTTGGGGGCTGGGCAGGCAGCCTTGTTTCATATGCACCCAGACCAAGAGGCCAGTATCCCAGGGAGAAATCAGACCAATAAATTTCTTGTGTTAAGTTAATTTTTATTATTCAGTGACCACTTAACAAGTCTACACCCCTAAGCCTTTTACCTGGTTCCAAAAATCCTCAACTGCCTATAAAATTCCTAAACAATGCACCACTACGGGCTCCCTTTTCCCCTCCTGGTGTGAACCAGGACCTCTGTCCTCTCACGGTATCTCTCAATAAAAGCCTCTCCCTGGCTCTCCTATCTTGGGTGTTTGCTAAGTTCATTCTTCAACTTCACAAACAAGAACCCTGGCATCAACATTGGTCTGTAATCTCAGTTTGGTTACCAAGACAGCCCAGCCATTCTTCTGTTTCCTCAGAATATTCTTAACCCTATTTTTTTCCTAGCAGCTACTTCAAACATTTACATCCACTTTGAACTTACTATTCCTATATCTTCATACATCATAACTCATTCTCAGAGAAGGCTTTGTCTGATAACTCACAGAAAAAAAAAAACTATCCAAAAACAGTTTTGTAACTGTCACTGATTAGGTTCTCTATGACAGTTTGTCTTCCCAGATATTTATTAGAGATAAACATCTATTGAAGGAAGTAGGAGAAAGCAGGATTGAGCACAGAGAGACAATCACATGGAGAACTCTGAAAAGTGTGCCCATCAGAGTTGTATTATGTTGAGGGAAAATACACCTCAGCCTTAATCAGTCATTGATGTGGGCTGTCCTGGGAAGGTCATTCCCTTGAGCAAAGTGGTTTTCTGTCCCTGAGATCAACATTGAGCCAGATGACAGCTATGGAAATCAGTGCATCCTTGAAGGCAGATCTCAGCAGTGCACCTTCATGAGCATAACAAGCATGCCATCATACTTACATACACATCACTCTTTCTTTTCTTCCCATTCTATAGAAGAAATCTCTCCTAGGTTAATTTCCTTTTCATCAACTTTTGACTTTCAAATTTAATTTATTTAAGTTCTCCGTTTTTGACAGCTCTTCCCTAAACATATTTAATAGTTTCATGTATTGAAAATAAAAGAGAAAACCTTCCTTATCTACATTTGTCATCCCATCCAAAACCTTTTCCTTAGAATAAAATACAAATCGCTTACATGACCTGTAAAGTTGTATGTGACCATTTTTCATGGTCTCTTTCTACTCCTGCGCTCCCCTGTTACCCAAGGCTCATTTTTGCTCCAGTTAAATTCACTTTTGTTTGCTGTTACTTATTTCCTTTTATTTTTAAGAGTTGCCTTTCTTGCTTCTCTTTCTGGAATGTTCTTGCCCCAGACATGTATATTTATGGAATTTCTCCTTTTCTCAAGGTTGAAAGAAAATTCATCACTCTCTGCCTCCAGGGCATTCTTGATCCTTTTACTCTGCTTTATTTTTGTTCAATGAATGAATCTCTATCTGAAATTATATATATTTATGTGATTATTTTTGTTTGTCCCTCATTGAATGTAAACTAGATGAAACGATAACAATCTTATTCAGCAGAATACCATCAACAATTACACAGAACACAAAAATTCATAACATGTTTTTACTTAAATTACTTCTTAATTTAGTCCTTTTTACACTGCCAGCTCATATTTTAAATACATAAAAGGAAATTAATAAATGTAATGGATTTATCAACAATCATACATACTAAGCATATACTCTGAGGAGAAATTCTGAATTACAGAGATATAAAATGTAGACTTCATCAGAGAATTTACAATCTTATATAAACAAGAAATCGCATTAGAGGATGTCTGTTTAAAAATATACAAAAGTCACAGAAAAGACAAGTAGTGATTCTATAACATCCTACCATGCTGATGGACAGTGACTGCAATGGGATGTGTGGTGGGGACTTCATAATAGGGGGAGTCTAGTAACCATAATGTTGCTCATGTAATTGTATATTAATAAAAAAAGAAAAAATATATATATACAAAAGTTAACAGTATTCACAGAGGTCAAAAAATTAATTCTACACTAATAATTTATAATCTTTTAATATGCCTTAAAAAGGTCATATTTGTGACCAACCAGTCTTGTAGCATTAACACTCTAAAAAAAGGCAAGAACTTTCAGACACATGAAAAGGCACAGCCTCTAAATCTATCTATATTTTAGATTAATTTATTAGAGACATTGAATTTTTAAGCCTATGATTATTATAACATGAAGGTACATCCTTCAGAAAAGCTCAGGGCTGACGGGGAGAATCAGACCATGGCGTTGCATGTCTTGAACAGAATTTGTAAGCATCTGATGCCATCTGGACATGAGGCTAATAGCACATATCCTGACCTCTTGTGTTTAGACTCGGTGGGAAGATCCTGATAAGAATGACCATGAGGGTGAACGATATTTAGCCGAGGAGCAGTGGCAGCGTCCACCAGCAAAGAGGAGCCAAACTGATGCTGTCAGCAGAAACAGAACAACACAGAGAATTATCACAAGATACATGTGGCAGGGAACACAGCACCTCAGAGCTGCAAGATCAGAAGAGACTGAGCCTATTGCCTAACATAATTAAAGAGAGCTAAAAAAGGAACATTTTTTCCCCCTTCCGCTCCGTACGACTCACACGAACACTTCTGGGAAACAGGGAAAATTAGGGGGGATAAAATGCCAGTGTATATTTCAGAAGGAAGATATTTGTTCTGAAATCCCACTGACTGTCTCTTTTCAAGCTAGTAATGAGAAGCATGTATGACATGGAATCATCCTAATTCCCAGCCCACATCCAAGGAGAAGGTAGTGATTAGAATAATTGTTCTTCAGCTGGATAAACAAGACAATCTTCTGCATGGCTTTGGAAAAGTATTAAAGATACTAGCCAATGTCAATCTTACTAATGATACATTTTGATTTTGGAGTATATGAACATGTAGGGTTTTTTTAATTGAAGGATAGTTATTACGAAGTTATATTGATTTCAGGTGTATAGCTTAGTGATTCAACAATTATATACATAATAAAATGTTCACCACAGTAAATGTAGTTACCAACTGTCACCATTCAAAGATATTACAATAGTAATGACTATATTCCCTACATTATACTTTTATCCCTGTGACTTATTTATTTTATGATTTGAGGTGTGTACTTCATCCCCTTCACCTATTTCACCCATAACATGTGGTTTTAAAAACCTTCATTGTGACTTGATGGGTCAAGAAAATCTGTACCTGCAAAGGTATTGATGGGACCAGAGAATATTATAGAGATTAGCAAGTAGTAGTCTAACACTGAATAGGGAAAAGCAAAACAAAACAACAACAACAAAAAACAAGTTTAATTAGAGCTATCAAAGTACAGCCAAGAAGTTTAAAACATTTTATTATTTCTTGATGGCATCAGTTCTTCATGTTTTGTCAAAAGAATCATCACAATGATATAAGAATTCAGCAAGGCAGGGATATAGGACATATAATGCTTTGGTTTAGGAAGCATAATATTGCATCTTATAATTTAGAAATCTTTCCATAAAGTCAGGGGAAGAACTGCTTGAAGTTTTAGAAGATAATTACAAAATATGCATCTGTAAAAGGCCTTTTTTTCCTGAAAATTCAAAATAAATTATTCTATTTTTAAATATTATGCCCAGCAATCAAAATTATTTTATTTGTAGAACATTAAAAAATCCAATCATGTGCTTAGATATAATGACTTCATTATTGCATTTCATTTTTTTGACAAATAATATGCATTAAAATTTACTGAAAACACATTTACATTTCATTTTAAAACATTTTGCCATAAAGCTAAAACATGTTGATTAGTAACTGTTACAAGCCTCTACCATTTGGGCAAATGAATAACTCCCTTGTGGAAGTATGAACTTTTCTAATAAAGCTGCTTTTTTTCTAACCCTGTGGTTGCTTAAGACCCATTCTATACCCTTGATCTCCAAAACCAGAGGAACATTTCTTATACTCTCTTATAAATCACTCACAAGATTTAATTTAATTTTTCCACTTAATGTTAGAAATAAAAGAAAAATACAGGAAGAAATCATCTTTAATAGAGGACCAGAAAGGATTAGGCATAATAATTCCTCCATTCTACCTTTCACACTTTAAGTCATATCAACCTATAATAACTGGGAATTACGGCTAGATGTAATATTTGAGAATTAGGTAACACAATTTTAAAGTGGAAAACACTGTCCTCTAAAAACTCTCTTTGGAAGAATGTTAGGAACCTTTGAAAAATGAGAACTAAAAGTTTGAGGGAAGGGAAATTGAACAGCTGGGAACAGGCCAGAGAACAGTACATGGAATTAGCAGCATGGAGAAACATTTGCCCAGACAGAAGCCCAAGATTGCCTAGGGGTTTGGCTGCCACAAGGCAAATGAACTAATTGTGATGAATATTTCTGAGGAAGATGAGGGAAAAGAATATTTATCAGTCTATAGCAGTACAACTTTAAATGTTATGTATTTGTGAAACATGCTTTATCTTCCATCCTGTATCTGACTCTAAGTATACCTCCACCCAAATAAAGGAGCAACAGAGGAAAAAAAACCAAAGCAAAACAAATAAAATAACACAAATTTTAATGTGTCAAAGTTCTTAAAAACTGAAACCCATTTTCTTCAGCTATGTTTCTACTTTTCAAGGTATTTTTGACTCAAAAGTTGTCACACCTTCTTTCATCTTTTTCAGGAAAATCTTTTTCAAATGAATCTTACCAGGAGTGATAAAAGAAAAAAAAAAAAGAGTTTGCTACATGTTGGTTTTCTGTGAAAGATTTTCACTCTGTTCTTGATCTGAAAGAACAATTTTGAATAACCCAGAGTTCATAAAAAAAGGTGAAAAATTCTTGGAACTATCAGTATGGTTCTATATTCAAATATGTGAAAGGAAAGAAAAGCATATGGCCGTGACTGAGAAACCTCGGCGTGGAGCACTTAAGGAAATCAGCATGAAAAATAAAGTGCCCATTACGAAGGGATGATTTACTGTATAATTTATGGAGGGTAGAGTGTGCTTGAAACTGCACTTAGCACCTGGATGCCATGATATATAAATTGAGATGAAATGTGTTCATGAAATTCCATTAATAAGAGGTATGATGTTAGTTTCTCTTATTTTGTTTCTAGTTTAACAGAGAGCAGTGGTAAGCCTAAGTAATATTCAGTAGCTTCTACTTCATTATTTCTTAGACTCATAAAACCTTGGATTTCAGTCTGTAGAGATTATTCTGATATAATTTCTCTTTCTATGTGCATGTCTATCTCTCTGCTGCTGTCTCTGTCTGCCTATTTCTTTCTCTCTTTCTCTCAACATTCAACATCCCTAGCAGATGCAAACCTAATATACCAAATTGTATATTCTAGAAAGATTACTACTTATTTATCCAACAATTCTACTTGTTTTCCCACTGTATGCTAGGCATAATTTTTAGCACTTAGTTACATCGGTGAACAAAACTGACCCAAAACCTTCCTACATGGAGTTTATATTCCAAAAAACAAGCTGTGGGATCGTAGGTTCAGTATATTAATTAGTTTTCCAGGGAAAGGGAACCAATAGGATATGTATGCATAGAAAGAGAGGTTTATTTTAAGGAACTGGCTCACATGTTTATGGAGGCTGGCAAGTCCAAAATCAGCAGAGTGGGCTAACAAGCTGGAGATTCTGGGAAAAGTCAATGTTGAAGCTCAAGTGTGCAAGCTGTCCGAATCCCTTCTTGCTTGGGGGAAGGTCAGTCTTTAGTCTACTAAAGCCTTCAGCTGATTGGATGAGGCCCAACTACATTATAGAGGACAATCTGTTTTACTCCAGGTCCACCAATTTAATTTTAAGCCCATCCAAAAAACTCTCACAGAAACATCCAAAATACTATTTGACACAATATCTGGGTGCTACGGCCCAGCCAAGCTGACTCATAAAATTTAACCATCAAATTCAGAAAGTGGAGAGATTTGGGGTAAAGATACTGTGGAAGTAAAGGAAGTCCAAGCAAATGAGAACAGTTAAAGACTATTTCTTCATAGCTTGGAAAGCTTTAGAGTGGAAAAAAGAGAAGGCTTACTGTGTGTCTGAATTTAAAGCTGTTGGCATGGGGGAGCTGTATGCAGGCTAACTAGAAGAGGAACATCCCATGTAATTGGTTAAGGCTGCATATTTAGCTTTTTGTAGTTTGTCCTAAATTGGAAAGAAGGACAAAAGGTAAGGAACCTGTCATTTACTATTCAAGTCTTGAATGTTTTGGGGACAATTGTTGCAGAAGTTGTTTGTCTTCCTAGAGACAGCAGTTGCTAGAGAAAGTGGTCAGTCTGGCTTCCTACCAGTCTGACTTACAGCCTGCTAACTTCTCGGGCTCTTTGTTGTAGATAAGGGGTTTGGTTTCCTAGACAGTTTGCAGCAGGTTATAAGTCAGAGTTCTATTTTTATATGAGATCTTGTTATTGTCTGTATATTTAGCCTCTTAATCAGAGGAAATAACTGCTTAGTGTGTAAGAAGGTAATAAATATCGCAGGGAAAATCTAGAACCATATATGAAAATTTTGGAGTACAAAAAGGGGAAAATACAGGAAAGTTTCAGGATAAAATTGACTGTTAAAAGCAATATTCATTTAGAAGGTGAGATTTAAGCAAAAACTTGATAAAGGTGATGGGACTAGGCAAGCAACGATCTGAAGGAAGATAACCCTAAACATACTGAACAGTTGACACTAAGCTGCTAACATGGGTTGATACCTGGTGTTTACACATATCTAAAATAATCGCGATGCCTCTCTCCCATTTTCTTGAAATCATCTTTGACATGTCTGTCACAATAAGACAGCTGTACTTTGCATCATTCATTATCTTAGGGAGAAAATATTAGAGGAAAAAACAGGAAAATAGAAAGAGAAGGAGAAAGAACCAGAAATGAAGTCCACAACCAGAGATCACAGGCTTGCACTCAAATAAGGCTCATTTTTGAAATCTAGATCATTCTAACTTGAAAAAAAATGATGGGGACTTTTTAGATATTTTGGGTATTTTCTACATAATGAGATTAAGGCAGCAGATGGCTCCAGCCCAGTCAAATGTGTTAGAATAAGGTCATTATCATAAATATTTTGATCTGGTCTCCAAAATTAAATAGATGTTACATGATTAAGCTTAAACACACAATTTCATAATGTTTGGTCTATGTACACTGTAACAGATTGGGTCTGTAAAAGTCCAGATGGGAAAAAGGAGAGGAAACTTCAAGGAGACTTTGGAGGATGTCTTTGGAGTGCTGTGAATCTAAGGAGGGTTAATTTCCCAAAAGGGGCAGGAATGGTTTTCTACTCCTTACTTCAATTCCAGTGAGGATTATTTCAAGAGAACACTCTTGAAGTGCTCTCCAGTGTCTGAGTCCCATCCACAATGTCTAAGGGCAGCTTCAGAAAGATGAATTGTTTTTCCACTAGAGAAATAACTACATTCATAGTACAACACAATGAGCTAAAAATGTGTGAGTTTTTTATGTTGAACAGATGTAGAGCACACAGACAGGGAGCTGGTCTGAACTATTTTAACTCCTATCCAAGAGGCTTGAATGAGAGAGTTAATGGACCCCTTGGAAGGGATCATACCAGTTTTAATAAAAAATAGAGTAAGACAGGTTTTAGCCGCAGGAAGACAAATGAAACCCTCTAGGGAATATATTTGAAAGGGTGAGTGGGAAATAAAAATAAGGTTATATTTTTGATTAGGACCCACAAGTTGTGTTCATTCATTTTAGTAGTTGTATTTTGCTCTCTCTATATATTATTGCTTCTACTTTGAACATCTCAGGGTTAAAGGTTTCAGATCAGTACTTGCTTAAGTGATATATGCTGGCTGGAATTTCCACACTACAAGGATAATTCAAGGTTAGGTTTTATATTTGTCCAGAACAATGAACAAAGTTGAGGTCTGTGCTGGTCAGCCTCCAATATTGCCCCTGATAGTCCTTTCCCCTTTTTATTCACATTACACCCTCATATAAGTCTCCTCCCACCCTGAATAGAGCTTAACGTGAATCCACGAAAATGTACTGTAATAATGATTGTGTGTGATTCCAGTGGCAGGTCATAAAATATATCATGGTTTCCACTTTGTGATCTCTTGAATCACTTGCTGTGGGGGAAGCCAGTCACAATGTGGAAAGGTCCACAGAAACATCTACATGGTGAGGGATGAAGTCTTCCTGCCAATAACCAGCCCAACTTGCCAGGTATGTAGAGGAGCCATATTGGTATATATTGTTCCACCCTAGTCAAGCCCTCAGAGGACTGCACTCTGTACATTTAACATTTTACCACATCTGATGCTAGCTTTTATGTGCCACCCTGACTGGGCAAAGGAATGTCCAGATATCATTGGGTAATTGGGCATCATCCAATCCCTAAAGGGTGCAAATAGAAGAAAAATGTGGCAGAAGGGTAAATTCACTCTCTCTTCTTGAACTGAGAAATCCATTTTTCCTGTTCCCCCAGACATCATGGGGTTCCTGGTTCTTGGGCTTTTGGACTCACTTCAGGATTTACATATGTGTTCCAAGTCCCCCACCCCCAATCTCTGATTATCAGGCTCTTGGACTCAAATTGAATTATACCACTAGCTTTCCTACTTCTCCAGCTTATAGATTGCAGATCATGGGGTTTCTTGGCTTCCATGATAACTATATGAGCCAGTTACTATAATAAATCTTTTACTTATTTATTTGCCTATTTATTTATGTATCTCCTATTGGTTCTATTTCTCTGGTGAACCCTAATCATGGCCAAGATCACCCAGCTAAACCACTCGTAAGTTCTTGACCCTGAAAAATTGGGAGATGATTATTATGTTTTAAGCCACTAAGTATTGAAGGAACTTTTTATACAACTTTAGAAAAATAATACAGGTTCTAATCTTATCCATAGCTCTTTTCAAGTTGTTCAGCCAAAGATGGGTTCCCATTTATGGATGATGGAGTAATGCATTTCAACTCCTTGCCTTATGCAAATAATCTCCTGTAGCTCCCTGTCTCACATTAAGCCTTTTCTCACTCCCTGTCTCTACGTGGATTTTAAAAATCTGTTTCCTATGATCTAGAATTCTTAGTAGCTTCTGTTTTCTTTGCCAATAGCAGTTCTATTTTTATTTTTCAAATACAGTAAATTTGTTTTTCTACAAAATCAGTCTGGCATCTTGGGGAGAAGAGGTCATGTTTTACTTCATTTTATAAAAATTTTTAATTTTCTCAGGAAAAAGATAGGCAGAAGATAAATTGGATTTCTCTTTGCTTACTATGCTGAAAAGAAGGTAAGATTTGGAATATAGGATTGTCATTCAAAGTTTGCACAATTATAGGTTTAGCTATCTGTAGGTAACCTAGAAAGTGTCCAACTTTTCATAGTAGTGTGTGATTTTGCTGAGGTGAGGTAAAAATCTAATTGCTCGTGTTTCAAAGCCAATGTGCAGGAGAAAACCACATAGGAAGTGAGTGAGTATATTCTGCAGGGTATATCACCATCTTAAACTGCTCTTTTGGCCTCCATTAATTATGAAGTACACATTACATGGGGGTAATGAATGTGGATATTCTCAAAGGTTTTAGGAACATATATTGGTTAATATTTCCTTCATTCTGTAAGAATGAGCCTGAGACTCAGACACCTGTTATAAAACAATCTGAATATTAATAAGATCAAATTTCAGAAGACTCATGTGAGGTGGAGAAAGGTAATACATATAAAGAAATAACTCATAATCTTTAATTGCTTTACAAAGCCCTATAATACTATGATTTAGAAACATCATGATAATGACTCATCAGTAATGCAATTGTAAAATATATTTCCAAATATTTTATAAGCTATTTATAAATAAATGTTGATTCTAAGCAACAGAAAGGTAAATTTTAATGAATTAAAATGTCCTAATAGAATACCGATACAGTACCAAGGTGGGAAACTAAAATTAGCTTAAATAAGGCAGTACTATAAAAATTTTGGTATATTACAGTTATGATCTAACTATTCATATGTTTTAGGAGTAATTCCTTTTTCCATTTAAACCTTGATTTAAGATGCCAGTAGCAAGAATGCTTCAAATATCTTTCAAATTAATACATTTATAATTTTATAAGAAAAAATCTTTGAAGTACTAATTTCAAATATGCTGATCTCAAAGTAGCAAACACCTTTAAAATATATTTGGCTCTCATTCCCTTCTTAGGAACTAATTGTTATATCTGGAACAAATAATGCATTTTCTAAAAATTTCAGATTAATATATATCAATATTTTTCTGAGTAAAAGTTAACATTTATGAAGTACCTACTATGTGTTAAATGTTAAGAAGATAAAGGATATATTATGAGCATGTTTATTAAATAAACAGATTAAAAAGATATTCATGAAAAATCCCAGTTTAACAAAATTGACACAAGAATAAACAGAAATCTAGTATAATCCTATACCCAATGAAGAAAATAAATCCTCAAAGTTTCCCACAGAGATATCTTTAAGAAGATAGTTTTTTTGGTTGAATTGATCCCTTTATTTAGGAAAACTGTACTACTTTTTAATAATTCATCCATAAATTAATATTTCTAAACTATTTTATGAGAGCAGTATACTCTTGATAGAAAAACCCTAATAAAAACACAGCATGAAAAGATGATTGTAGGACCATATCTCTCATAAGTGCAGAATCTGAAATTTAAGTAATAACAAATTAAAAGATTCAAATAAGCAAATTAAAAGATGTCCAATTCATTAATAAGTTTGACTTACTTCAGGAATGTAATGATATTTTCAATAAAATCAATCAAATAAATCTACAGATCCATAGAATAATGAAATAAATTTGTCATTATTTACATCAATTAGGTCAAATAATTGTGCATATACACAATTCAGAAAACACTACAGAAGAAGTATTAGAATTAAAAAGTGAATTAAAGAACTTCACTTAAGGTAAGATATATAAAAATCAGTGACATTCCTAACCCAAGTTTCCCTTGATAAATGAATGGACAAAGAGGATGTGATATATATACACAATGGATTATTACTTATCTCTAAAAGGAAGGAAAATTTGCCATTTGGGAAAACATGGGTGGACAAAAATTCAGAGAAAGACAAAGACCATGATTTTACTTACATGTGGAATCTAAAAAACAAAAATAAACAAAAAAGAAATAGACTCATATATTGACAATAGATCGTTGATTACCATAGGGGAGTGGGGTGAGGAGATGGGTGAAATAGGTAAGGGGGATGAAAAGGTACAACTTCAAATCAGAAAAGAAATTAGGAATAGAAATACAGCATAGATAATTTAGACAATAATAATGTAATATATTGATAGAGTAACAAGCAATGACTACACTTACTGTGGTGGGCATTTATAATTACCAAATCACTATGTTGTATATGTATATGTTGAAATCAATATAATATTGTATCTCTAGTATATCCCAAGAAAAAAAGAAAAAAAATCAATGGCATTCCTAAATAGCATTCATACAAAGTAATTAAAAAATAAATTTCAAAATGATATAATTTAAAATAGCATCAAACACATCAAATAGACTTTTTATTTCCAGCTGTAGCAGAGTGAGGAGACTGGCATATTGTCTTCCTTAAATACAACAACACAAATTTAAAATGGAAAAATATGCTTCCTAAAATCCCACAATTTCCTGTCTCTGGAAATTGAACAAGGGCAAGCTATGAATTAGCAACTTCTTATTCAAGAAAAACTATTTAAGAAGTGTAAGAACAGTTGGAGTCTGCAGCTTTCTTGTTTGGGGCTATTCCTGGGTAACCCTTCCACCCTGACCTCTGCTCTGTCACACTTGATTTTGTAATATTTCATATTTGGGCTGGAAAAGGAAAAACAAAAACAAAAAAACAGCTTCATTGTGAAGAGGAACATTTGATTGGCAGCAGAATGTGAATACCCAGGCCTAACTGTATCATGGAAACAGCAGAAAAATCCCATGACTCTGCTGCTCTGGGAATAGCATCATCCTCAGGTCAACACCAGAGACGGCTCATGGGAAAGTACAGCTGAAAAAGAGCTGAAAATGGCCTCAGTGTTGAATACAGTCTCCTATTCAAACACAGATTTATTAGCAGAGATTGGAAGCTTTATAAATTCAAGTTGTTTAAGCCCAACTTTCCCATTCTGTGTTAACCACTAATGTACGTAGACAAAGTAGTGACACAAAGGAAGTAAGAATTTTAAAAATTAAAAGTAAAAACAGAAGTGATATGACCAGCCATATACCACAGAGGAGACAAATTCCACAGATTAATTATAGGCAAATTACTGAAGTAGATAAATAAAAACATTAATAAATTAATAAAATTAAAATGAATAAAAATATTAAAAGCATCCAGTACCCTTAAGGGACGAAGGTTACAAAATCCAGAGATGCTATAAAATAATATCTTAAATATCCTGTTTACAACAAAACTCAAGATATACAAAGAAAGGCTCATACTCAGGAAAAAAATTATGGAATAGGAACTGACTCAGAGGGGATCCACATGTTTTATTTATCAAACAAAGCTTCTGACTCAGATCTTTAAATAAATTTTTAAAAATTAAAGGAAATTTTGTTTAAAGAAATAATAAAAATTAAGACTATAATACCTAAAAATGGGACATACCAAGAGCAGAAAAGACAATAAAAAATAACCAAATGGACTCAGAAGATTAAAGATGGTGGCGTGAGAGATGAGACAGAGGCCTCCTCCTAAAACCGCATGTAATATGAAAATATAATCAATACAACTTATCCTGAAAGAGCAACAGGAAAGAGGACTGCACCAAACTGCAGACACATGGAGAAAAGAATAAACCTCATGAAACAGGGTAACGTACCAAAGCCATGGCTCGGCAGGACCCAAGACCTTCCCCTGCCCCAGCTCATCAGTAGGAGGAAGAGAAACAGAGCAGGGAGGGAGTGGATACATGAGACTGCTAAATACATAACTATGGAGATCTGATCTGGGAGCACAAACCTACATTTCATGGTGCTCTTATAGTACTCTTGTGATTAGGGGGTTAGAAAGCTCAGACAGGCAGAATACCTGGAGAGACTGAGATTCCAGCGACTTGTGGAAAGCAGGGGTCCATAATCGGCTGCTCTGGGACAAAAGAAAGGTGGGCAGTCTGAGAGACTTCCTTACAGCAAGAGGTCTGCTAAAGGGGCAAGGATTGCACAGAGCTTACTGCTCAGGAGAAAGGACAGGTAGACAAAATTGTCCCGGTGCACTCTGCCCAGCAGGTTGGGAACTTTCACGGTTTTCAGGAGCTCCAGCTCCCTGGCTTGTTACAGAGATCCAAGGACCCCCTCTGTGATACGCAGCCTACTGAGACTTTCTCTAGGCCAGACCCACCTGGCTCGCAAACAGGCAAACACCACCCTGGCATTAGGCCAGCCAGAGGGAAGCCCCATCAACAGCAACTACAAACGCAAAGCATAGAGGCTTATACCTGGGTGCACGGCCCACTGGTTCTGACAGTGGAGACAGGCATAGCAGCCAGGAAGCAGGAAACAGCTCTTTCTTCCCCTGAGGCACCAATACTGCTCCCCTGCGATGTCTGATATTGCTTCAGGCCGTGAGCAGCTCCAAAGAGTAGAGCTTCTGGGCACAAGCGGGTGCCATATACAAATAAATGCCAAAGGAACCTGGTTCAAAGTAAAATTATGAATACAACCCATGAGAAAATTTCAAATGAAATCGACCTCATGAATCTGCCTGAAAGGGATTTCAAAATAAAAATCATTAACATGCTCATGGAGGTACACAAAAATATTCAACAACTCAGGAATGAATTCTGGTAAGAGATCCAATCATTATGGAACACAGTATCAGAAGCGAAGCATACAATGGAAAATTTTAAAATCAGATAAGATATGGTGGAGGAGACAATAAATGAAATAGGAATTAGAGAAGAGGAATAAAAAGAAGCTGAGGCAAAAAGAGAAAAAAGGATCTCTAAGAATGAAAGAATATTGAGAGAACTGTGTGACCAATCCAAATGGAACAATATTCACATTATAGGGGTCCCAGAAGAAGAAGAGAGAAAAAGGGATAGAAAGTGTCTTTGAGGATATAAATGCTGAAAACTTCCCCATCTGGAGGAGGAGATAGTCACTCAGGCCATGGAGGTGCAGAGATCTCCCAATACAAGGGACCCAAGGAATACAACACCAAGACATATAGTAATTAAAATGGCAAAGATCAAGGATAAGGACAGACTATTAAAAGCAGCCAGACAAAGAAATAAGATCACATACAAAGGAAAGCCCATCAGGCTATCATCAGACTTCTCAGCAGAAACCTTACAGGCCAGAAGGGAGTGGCATGATGTATTTAATGCAATGAATCAGAAGGGCCTCAAACCAAGAATACTTTATCCAGCAAGGATATCATTTAAATTTGAAGGAGGGATTAAACAATTTCCAGATAAGCAAAAGCTGAGAGAATTTACCTCCCACAAACCATTTCTAGAGTGGATTTTGTAGGGACTGCCATAGATGGAAGTGTTCCTAAGGTTTAATAGCTGTCACCAGAGATAATAAAACCACAGTAAAGAAATTAGAACAGTTAATTACTAAGGAAATGCAAAATTAAATCAACTATCCCCAAAGTCAATCAAGGGATAGACAAAGAGTACAGAATATGATACCTAATATATAAAGAATGGAGGAGGAAGAAAAAGGAGGAGAAAAAAAGGATCTTTAGAGTGTGTTTGTAATAGCATATTAAGTGAGTTAAGTTAGACTCTTATATAGTAAGGAAGTTAACCTTGAACCTTTGGTAACCACAAATCTAAAGTCAGCAGTGACAATAAGTACATACCTATTGATAATCACACTAAATGTAAATGGTCTGAATGCACCAATGAAAAGACATAAAGTCACTGAATGGATAGAAAAAAAAGACCCATCTATATGCTGCCTACAAGAGACTAACTTTAAACCCAAAGACATACATAGAATAAAAGTGAAGGGATGGAAAAAGAAATTACAAGCAACTAATAGGGAGAAAAAAGCAGGTGTTGCAGTACTTGTATTAGATAAAAAAGACTTCAAAACAAAGACAGTCACAAGAGACAAAGCAGGACATTACATAATGATAAAGGAGTCAATCCAACAATAATATATGACCATTATAAATATCTATGCACCCAACACAATAGCACCTACATATGTGAAACAAATACTAATAGAATTAAAAGGGAAATAGAATGCAATGCATTCATTCTAGGAGACTTCAACACTCCACTCACTCCAAAGGAGAGATCAAACAGACAGAAAATAAGTAAGGAGACAGAGGTACTGAACAACACATTAGAACAGATGGACCTAACAGACATCTACAGAACTCTACACACAAATGCAAAACAATACACAATCTTCTCAAGTGCACATGGAACATTTTCAAGAATAGATCATATCCTAGGCCACAAAAAGAGCCTTGGTAAATTCAAACAGATGGAAATTGTACCAAGCAGTTTCTCAGACCACAAAGGTATGAAACTAGAAATAAATTATGTAAAGAAAATGAAAAATCCCACAAACCCATGGAGGCTTCACAACATGCTCCTAAATAACCACTGGATCAATGATCAAATAAAAACAGAGATCAAGCAATATATGGAGACAAATGACAACAATAATTCAACACCACAATATCTCTGGGACACAGTGAAGACCATGCTAAGAGGAAAGTATATTGCAATACAACCTACCTCAGGAAAGAAGAACAATCCCATATGAACAGTCTAAACTCACAATTAACGAAACTAGAAAAAGAAGAACAAATGAGACCCAAAGTCAGTAGAAGGAGGGACATAATAAAGATTAGAGCAGGCATAAATAAAATTGAGAAGAATAAAACAATAGAAAGAATCAAGGAAAGCAGGAGCTCTTACTTCAAGAAAATAAACAAAATAGATAAACCTCTAGCCTGACTTATCAAGAAAAAAAGAGGGTCTACACACATAAACAGAAACAGAAATGAGAAAGAAAAAATCACTATGCACACAACAGAAATACAAAGAACTATGAGAAAATACTATGAAAATTATATGCTAGCAAACTGGATAACCTAGAAGAAACAGACAACTTTCTAGAAAAATACAGCCTTCCAAGGCTGACCCAGAAAGAAACAGAAAATCTGAACAGACCTATTACAAGCAACAAAACTGAAATGGTAATCAAAAACCTACCTAAGAACAAAATCCCTGGACCAGATAGCTTTACCTCTGAATTTTATCAAACATTTAGGGAAGACATAATACCCATTCTCCTTAAAGTTTTCCAAAAAGTAGAAGACGGAATACTTCCAAACTCATTCTATGAGGCCAGTATCACTGTAATACCAAAACCAGGCAAAGACACCACAAAAAAAGAAAATTACAGACCAACATCCCTGATGAACGTAGATGCAAAAATACTCAACAAAATATTAGCAGACCGAATTAAAAAATACATCAAAAAGATCATCCATCATGAACAGGTAGGATTTATTCCAGGCATGCAAGGATGGTACAACATTCAAAAATCCATCAACATCATCCACCACATCAAGAAAAAGAAGGACAAAAACCACTTGATCATCTCCATAGATGCTGAAAAAGCATTTGACAAAATTCAACACCCATTCATGATAAAAACTCTCAGCAAAATGTGTACAGAGGGCAAGTACCTCAACATAATAAAGGCCATATATGACAAACCCACAGCCAACATGATACTTAACAGTGAGAAGTTGAAAGCTTTTCCTCTACGATCGGGAAAAAGACAAGGATGCCCAGTCTCCCCACTTCTTTTCAACATAGTACTGGAGGTCCTAGCCACAGCAATCAGAAAACACAAAGAAATAAAAGGCATCCAGATTGGCAAGGAAGAAGTTAAACTGTCCCTGTTTGCAAATGACATGATATCATACGTAAAAAACCCTAAAGAATCCACTCCAAAACTACTAGATCTAATATCAGAATTCAGCAAAGTTGCAGGATACAAAATTAATATGCAGAAATCTGTGGCATTCCTATATACTAACAATGAACTAGAGAAAGAGAAATCAGGAAAGTAATTCCATTCACAATTGCATCAAAAAAGAATAAAATGCCTAGGAATAAACCTAACCAAGGAAGTGAAAGACCTATACTCTGAAAACTACAAGACACTTATGAGAGAAATTAAAGAAGATACCAATAAATGGAAACACCTCCCATGCTCATGGATAGGAAGAATTAATATTGTCAAAATGCCCATTCTTCCTAAAGCAATCTACATATTCAATGCAATTCCTATCAAAATACTGACAGCATCCTTCAACGAACTAGAGAAAATCATTCTGAAGTTCATATGGAACCACAAAAGACCCCGAAGAGCAAAAGCAATCCTGAGAAGGAAGAACAAAGCTGGGGGGATTACGCTCCCCAACTTCAAGCTCTACTACAAAGCAACAGTAATCAAGACAATTTTGTACTGGCACAAGAATGGACCCATAGACCAATGGAACAGACTAGAGAGCCCTGATATAAAGCCAACCATATATGGTCAATTAATATATGATAAAGGAGCCATGAACATACAATGGGGAAATGATAGCCTCTTCAACAACTGGTGTTGGCAAAACTGGACAGCTACATGCAAGAGAATGAAACTGGATTATTGTTTAACCCCATACACAAACGTAAACTCGAAATGGATCAAAGACCTGAATGGAAGTCATCAAACCATAAAACTCTTAGAAGACAACATAGGCCAATATCTCCTGAATATAAGCATGAGCAACTTCTTCCTGAACACACCTCCTCGAGCAAGGGAAGCAAAAGCAAAAATGAACACAAAGGACTACATCAAACTAAAGAGCTTCTGTATGGCAAAGGACACCATCAACAGAACAAAAAGGCATCCTACAGTATGGGAGAATATATTTGTTAGTGACATATCTGACAAGGGGTTAACATCCAAAGCATATAAAGAACTCATATGCGTCAACACTCAAAAAGCAAATAACCCGATTAAAAAATGGGCAGAGGATATGAAGAGACAATTCTCCAAATAAGAAATTCAGATGGCCAACAGACACATGAAATGATGCTCCATATCAGTAATAATCAAGGAAATGCAAATTAAAACCACAATGAGATATCACCTCACACCAGTAAGGATGGCCAGCATCAAAAGGACTAAGAAAAATAAATGCTGGCAAGAATGCAGAGAAAGGGGTTCCCTCCTACACTGCTGGTGGGAATGTAAGCTAGTTCAACCATTGTGGAAAGCACTATGTAGGTTCCTCAAAAAACTGATAATAGAAATACCATTTGATCCAGAAACCCCACTCCTTGGAATTTTTCCAAAGAATACAACTTCTCAGATTCAAAAAGACATATGCACCCCTGCTTATTGTAGCACTATTTACAATAGCCAAGATATGGAAGCAACCTAAGTGTCCATCAGTAGATGAATGGATAAAGAAGAGGTGGTACATATACACAGTGGAATACTATTCAGCCATAAGAAAGAAACAAATCCTACCATTTGCAACAACATGGATGAAGCTTGAGGGTATTTTGCTCAGTGAAATAAGCCAGGTGAAGAAAGACAAGTGCGAAATGATTTCCCTCATTTGTGGAGTACAACAACACAGCAAAATTGAAGGAATAAAATAGCAGCAGACTCAGAGACTCCAAGAAGGGACTAGTGGTTACCAAACAGGAGGGGTGTGGGAGGGGTGTGGGAGGGCGGGTGGGAAAGGAGGGTGAAGGGGATTTAGGGGTATTATGTTTATTACACATGGTTTGTTGGGTCACAGGTAAAATAGTGTAGCACAAAGAAGGCAAACAGCGAATCTGTGGCAGCTTACTACACTGATGGACAGTGACTGCACTGGGGTATGGATGGGGACTTGATAATATGGGTAAATGTAGTAACCACGTTGTTTTTTCATGTGAACCTTTCATAAGAATGTATATCTGTGGAGGAATACCCTGAAGCACCATGGCATAGCATGGAAACCGGGAACCCAAAACATCTACCCCTTCTCTATCAGGCCTTGGCCTAGAAGTGTATCCCAAGACAAGTTAACAATAGTGTAAGGCAATGTAAAGAAACCTAATCTAAATCTGACCTGTAAGACTATAGTATAACCAGGAAATTCTTACTCTGCCCAGAAATGAGCTAAGCTACTTCTGCACGTACCTCCTTGTCTATTTTTAGCACCATATATAAGAAGCAGCACACCCTATATAGCAAGTATAGCTCTCTCACTAAATAAAAGCGACCTGCAAACGGCAGCAAGTCCCTCTGTTTCTCGCAGGCCATTCACGCACATCGTGTATGTAGTGTGTTATTTCACTGCCGCCGCCACAATTGGTTCCCTGTATGAGGCGTTCGCTGACTAAAGATAGAAGTTACGGCTTGAGAGCGGTCCGAACAAGGGAAGTTCCCCTGGGACAGGGAGCAGCTCACTGGTGCAAAATGAAAGTAGAAGATGGATCTCCTAAGTCCCCCGGGGAAAGCATGGGGAATTCCATGAATAAAGAGCAGCAGTTGTTTGTTAAACTTATTCAACAACTGCTAAAGACCTCTGGGTGTCCTGTTAAGGATAAAAATGTCTTCTCCTTATTGGAGCAAATTAATTGTCATTGTCCTTGGTTCCCTGAGAAAGGAACGTTAGATTTAGATGTCTGGAATAAAGTTGGAGACTCTCTCCGCCTAGCCCAGGAAGAAGGGGCAGATATCAGTGGGACAGATCTTGGGACTTGGGCTTATAAAACAATGGCATTACAGCCTCTACAGCCAACTACTAAGCCTACTGCCCCCACCCCCACTGTAGGATAAGAAGAAATATTATATAAGTTTCCAAAACTATTAGTGAAAATCGGCCTCCCCCCAGAGGACGATGATCCTTTTGAACCTTAAAAAAATGATGTGGCCTGAGATATGGACAAAGATGATCCTGTGAGAAATTCTAACCTTTATCCTCTCCTTGAAAAAGAGGAAGAAAGCCCCCCAAATCCTATTTATCCTATAAAAGAAATTTTTTTGGTTTTATTTAAATATAATTTATTTTATTATCATTAATCTACAATTACATGTGCAATATTATGGTTATTAAACTACCCCTTCGTCAGGTCCCCCCCACCAACCCCATTACAGTAACTGTCCATCAGCATAGTGAGAGGCTATAGAGTCACTACTTGTCTTCTCTGAGTTGTACTGCCCTCCCCGTGCCCCCCCCAACATTACATCTGCTAATCGTAATGCCCCCTTTACCCTCTTATCCCTCCATTCCCGCCCATTTTCCCCAGTCCTTTTCCCTTTGATAACTATTAGTCCGTTCTTGGGTTCTGAGTCTGCTGCTGTTTTGTTCCTTCAGTATTTTTTCTTTGTTTTTATACTCCATATATGAGTGAAATCATTTGATACTTGTCTTTTTTGGCTTGGCTTAGTTCACTAAGCATAATACCCTCTAGCTCCATCCATGTTGTTGTAAATGGTAGGATTTGTTTTCTTCTTATGGCTGAATAATATTCCATTGTGTATATGTACCACCTCTTCTTCATCCATTCATCTACTGATGGACACTTGGATTGCTTCCATTTCTTGGCTATTGTAAATAGTGCTGCAATAAACATAGGGTGCATCTGTCCTTTTCAAATTGGGCTGCTGCATTCTTAGGGTAAATTCCTAGGAGTGGAATTCCTGGGTCAAATGGTATTTCTATTTTGAGTTTTTTGAGGAACCTCCATACTGCTTTCCACAATGGTTGAACTAATTTGCAGTCCCACCAGCAGTGTAGGAGGGTTCCCTTTTCTCCACATCCTCGCCAACATTTGTTGTTGGCCATCCTCACTGGTGTGAGCTGATATCTCATTGTGGTTTTAATCTGCATTTCTCTGATGATTAGCGATGTGGAGCATCTTTTCACGTGCCTGTTGGCCATCTGAATTTCTTCTTTAGAAAAGTGTCTAGTCATGTCCTCTGCCCATTTCTTAATTGGATTATTTGCTTTCTGTTTGTTAAGGTGCATGAGTTCTTTATATATTTTGGATGTCAACCCGTTATCAGATACGGTTTTTATGAATATATTCTCCCATACTGTAGCATGTCTTTTTGTTCTACTGATGGTGTCCTTTGCTATACAGAAGCTTTTCAGCTTGATATACTCCCACTTGTTCATTTTTGCTTTTGTTTCCCTTGTCCGGGGAGATATGTTCATGAAGAAGTTGCTAATGTTTATGTCCAAGAGATATTTGCCTATGTTTTTTTCTAAGAGTTTTATGGTTTCATGACTTACATTCAGGTCTTTGATCCACCTTGAGTTTACCTTTGTGTATGGGGCTAGACAGTAGTCCAGTTTTATTCTCTTACATGTAGCCTTAGGTGTGCTTCCATCTAGAGCAGTCCATTTAAGATACCCTGTAGTGGTGGTTTATGAGAGGCAAACTCTCTCAACTTTCGTTTGTCTGGAAATTGTTTAATCCCTCCATCATATTTAAATGATAATCGTGCTGGATACAATATTCTTGGTTCGAGGCCCTTCTGTTTCATAACGTTAAATATATCATGCCATTCTCTTCTGGCCTGTAAGGTTTTCTGTTGAGAAGTCTGATGATAGTCTGATGGGTTTTCCTTTGTAGGTGATCTTTTTTCTCTCTCTAGCTGCCTTTAATACCCTGTCTTTATCTTTGATCTTTGCCATCTTAATTATTATGTGTCTTGCTGCTGTCTTCCTTGTGTCCTTTGTGTTGGGAGATCTATGAGCTTCAGTGGACTGTGAGAGTATTTCCTTCCCCAGCGAGGGAAAGTTTTCAGCAATTATTTCTTCAAAGCCTCTGGTACTCCTATAATGCGAATATTGTTCCGTTTGGATTGGTCACACAGTTCTCTTAATATTCTTTCATTCCTAGAAATCCTTTTATCTCTCTCTGCCTCAGCTGCTCTGTACTCCTGTTCTCTGATTTCTATTCCATTAACAGTCTCTCACATCTCATCCATTCTGCTGTTAAGCCCGTCGATAGCTTGTCTGATTTCTGTATTGTCTTTCCTCAGTTCCCTCACTTCCTCCCTCAGCTCTTGCACATTTCTCTGTAGGTCCATCAGCATGGTTATGACTTTTATTCTGAATTCTTTTTCAGGGAGGCTGTGCATTTCCGTCCCTTCAGACTCCCTCTCTGGGGTTGTCTGGTTGATTTTGGTCTGAACCATATTCCTCTGTCTTTTCATGGCTATAGAATTGGTCACTGATAGTTGCCACGTATGTCAGCTGGGCTCTTTTAGACTTTAAAAAGAGAAGGAAGAAAAAAAAAGAGAAAAAAAAGAAAAAAAGAAGAAAGAAAGAAAGAAAAAAAAGAAAAAAGAAAGAAAAGAAAAAACAAAACAAAAACAAAACAAAAACAAAAAAACAAAAAAACCCGCCCACCGGACGTAGATTCTGTGGGAATGCTGTAGGTGGCGCTATTGCCCCACTATTCCACAGCTGTGGCTGTGCTGCTCTGCAGGGCCCTTTATCGCTCTGGCAGGGGTGGGAACGAATAGGAGGCTGTTGATCTCAGTGAGAAGTGTAAGTATGGCTACGCTTCCTCAGTCACCAGCTAAGGTGTCTGAAACTCCCCAGGACTCCCAGCCTGCTGGGCTGAGTGTGCTGGGGCGATCCGGCTCCTCCTCTGGGCTCCTGTCTCTTTAAGACTGCTGAAGAAAGCGTGCGCTTTTTTTTTTCCCTTCCCGGGAGCCGGCTGCAAGCACCCTGCTGCGTTTCCTGCTCAGATCCTGCCCCTCTGTCTCTCCAATCTCCGCTGCACTGCGCAATGTGGGTCAGCGCTCCCGGTGCAGATCACTGGGGCTGGCTACTTCGCGGGGTGTACTTCCACTCCCTCCAGGCTCTGAATCCTCTCCTCCCGCCGGTGCGCTGGGGTGGGGGAGTCCTTGGGTCCCGCCGGGTCACGGCTCCGTATCTTACCCGCCTCTTGGGGTGCCGAGTCCTATCGGATGTAGCTGCACACTGTGCGCTTTCCTGTGTATTCTCGTCTCTCTTTTAGGAATAGATGTATTTGCTGTGTTTTCGTAGATAAATATAGTGTTGGGAGGAGATTTCTGCCGCCCTGCTCACACCGCCATCTTCCCCGAAGTCCATAAAAGAAAATTTTTAACCCTGCCGAAAAATGAAATAAAGCCTGCTAGCATGGCTATGACTGTTTGCAAAATTGAGAGATGACCCGGAATGTCTCTTCCCAGTAATCTTAGATCCTCAAGAGAACAGACAACATCAGTCAATACCATATGGAATGTTTAAAGAAATTAAAAGAAGTATAAAAGAAAATGGGCTTCACTCACCATATACTATGGGACTACTCAAAGCTGTCGAGGGCATGTATCATATGACCCCGTGGGATTAGAAAGTGTTTGCTAAAACCTGTTGACACCAGCACAACATGCTGTTTGGTGGAATCTGTATCAAAGTGAGTCCGAAATCCTAGGAATAGATAATCTTACTGCAGGACTCCCTATTTCTGCTGATATGCTTAGGGGAGGAACCTTTTCCACAATCCCTCAACAAGTGGCTATGGACCCCAGGGTCTACTCTCAAGCCTCTCAAATAGCCTTAAAATCTTGGGAACAAATACCAGAGCATAAAAAAACAGGCAGCTCTTTTGTAAATGTTAGACAAGGGGCCTCGGAACCCTATATGGATTTTATTGACAGGCTACAGCAGGCAACACCTCGACAGATAGATAATGAAGATGCAGCAGAGACCCTTTTAATACGGCTAGCATTTGAGAATGCTAATGGAGACTGCAAAGCTGCGTTGGCCCCTCTTAGAGCCATTAAAGACATTGAGGAAATGATTAAGGCATGTCAAGATGTAGGAACTGAAAGTTTTAAGTTGATGATGGCTCAAACCCAAGATATCACCCTACTATATTATAATTGTAAAAAAAAACGGGCATATAGCAAAAAATTGCCCATACCCCTAAAGAGACGATCCTAAAAATAAAGGAAAGTGGGTATTTAAAGAAAAGAAATTAGGTATCTGTAAAAGGTGTGGAAAGGGGAACCATTTGGCAAAAAATTGTCATTCAAAATATCACAAAAAAGGCACTCCCTTAGGAGAGATAACGACAGGGAAAGAAAACTCCCATGGATTCAGAAAACTCTCCCTGGAGCGGACCCCCTGGCACTCCACAGAGTGTGCCAAACCAGGGGGACCCTATGACTCCTTTGTGGAACCATCAGCCCCCTATGGCCAATACCCCCTTCAGGGAAGATGGGAGTATCCCGGTTACAAGCCGCCACAAAAGGAAGTGAAGGGCTGGACCTAGCTGCAGCAGAAGAGCTTGAATTATTAGAAATGGGAAAAATATATTTGGTCAGAACTGGCGTTTATGAACCATTGCCTCAAGGCATAGTAGGAATAATTACTGGGTGATCAAGCACTACTAAACAAGGCATTACGGTCCACCTAGGAATGATAGATTCAGACTATGAAGGAGAGATTAAAACAATAGTGTCTTCTATTGAATATCAAATTATTGCCAAAGGCCAGAGAATCGCCCAATTAGTACTTCTCCCATACGTGGTGCTAGGAGTAGTCCCTTCAGAGAGAGCGAGTCTAGGGTTTGGTAGTAGAGGGTATGATGACTACTAGACAACTATTGTAAGCCCCGATAAGCCTCTCCTTGATGTTAAAATAGGAAATAGAGTCTTTTCAGGATTGATTGACACAGGCACAGATATTCTGTAATAGCCAAAGTAATGTGGCCAGATGTTTGGCCGGTGCTCCCATCAGCCAATTCTGTGGAAGGGATTGGAAGAGTTGAAGCTTCTAATACCAGTGCATTTCTTTTACAATGCATGGCTAGAGACTTACCAATGGCATATATAAAACCTCTAATTTTACCAATTCCATTTAACTTATGGGGATGAGACCTGCTCTCTCAATGGGGACTAAAACTTACTACCAATGAAAATTTAACATAATGGCCACTGTTGCAATACCCCCTCTACCCATTACATGGACCACATCGGAACCTGTGTGAGTAGAACAGTGGCCTATAAAAGGGGAAAAACTTGTACAGTTACAACTATTAGTCAAACAGTAATTAGAGCAAGGCCACATAGAGCATCCCACAGCCCTTGGAATACTCCTATATTTTGCATTCCAAAAAAGAATAATATATGGAGGCTGCTGCATTACCTGAGAGCTATTAATGCTGTCATGTCACCTATGGGACCATTACAATTAGGATTGCTGAATCCAAGTATGATCCCCAGAGATTGGCCTTTAATAGTTATAGACATTAAAGACTGTTTTTTCAGTATTCCTTTAGCCCCCCAAGATAGGGATTATTTCACCTTTTCAGTACCGTAATTAATAATCAACACCCAGTGTCCTGCTATCAATGGACAGTCTTACCCCAGGGAATGAGAAACAGCCCTACTATATGCCAATATTTTGTACACCAAGCCATTAAACCCGTTAGGGACCAATACCCAAATGCTATTATTTATCATTATATGGATGATATTCTGCTAGCTCACCTGAATTCTATCCTTTTACATCAAATTTTTATAGATCTGAAAGAATGTTTAAACTCGGTAGGCTTAATATTAGCACCTGAAAAAATCCAAAAAACAAAATCCTATTGTTACCTGGAATACTTGTTATCCCAACGTACAATAAAGCCCCAAAAGATCTCCTTAAACATTTCAAAAATGCAAACTGTTAATGATTATCAGAACTTACTTGGAGATAGTAACTGGCTGAGACCACTGCTGGGGATCCCAAATAATTCCCTCACTAACCTGTTTAATATGCTCAAAGGATCAAAGGATCTCATGGAGAAAAGAACATTAACCCCAGCAGCTAAAGCAGTTCTTGATCATGTGATGCACTTGTTGTCCTCCAGATTTCTTAGTAGACACAAGGGAAACAATCTATTGAAACTATTTATTTTACTCACTCTCAAGTCTCCCACAGGAATATTGGGACAATTTGATACATATTTGAATTGTTATGAGTAGATATATAATTCTAATATACCTAAGAAAAACATATATCCTTACATAGATGCTATTATGCACATTGTTCAAAAAGGAAGAACTAGATGTGTGGAACTGACAGGATATGACCCTGTAAAAATATGGATCCCAATAGCCAAACATGATTTAGATAACTCTCTTATCCTTAGTACCCTGGGGCAGATTGCCTTCACTAATTATATCAATTCACTTCAATATTCCTTACCCAAGGACAAATTATTGCAGGGCATGTTACTTCTTCCCTGTATCCCTCTGTCTATCTTATCCCCGTCTCCTTTACCAGAAGCTCTAACAGTTTTTACTGATGGATCAGGGAAAACACATAAGGCCTCTGTTGCATGGCAAGTAAATGATTCTTGGAAAACCATAGTAAAACCTAGATTCTCTTCTACACAGAGGGCTGAAATAGAAGCCATTATCTTAGCCCTATCAACATTTAAGAATATCCCACTAAATTTAATAAGTGATTCATTATATGCTGTACAAGTCACTTCTAATATAGAAAATGCTACTAAAACAATGCAAGACAATGAACTATTACATCTTTTTCTACAATTACAACAGCTCCTGTGATGGCACCGTTTTTCTCTTTTCATTGGTCATATATGCTCCCACTCTAACATACCTAGCTTCATGACTGAAGGCAACACCACTGCAGATGCAGCATTGTGTAATCTATCTTTAGAACAAGCAAGAACATCCCATGATTTCTATCACCAAAATGCTAAGGCATTACATAGAGAATTTAATATTTCCTTACAACAGGCTAAGAATATTATTAAAATGTGTAATGATTGTCAACAACTTACCCCAGGACCCCTGTCTCATATGTTAATCCCAGGGGCCTAGGACCTAACCAACTATGGCAAATGGATGTAATCCACCACCCACCCTTTGGTAGATTAAAATATATACATGCGTCCATAGATACTTACATCTCCTTTATGCCTTCGCAGCTTCTAGAGAAACAGCTAAACATAGCATCTCTCACCTTCTAGCAGCAATAAGTTTTATGGGAAAACCTGCTACTATTAAAATAGATAATGGTCCCAACTATACTAGCTCAAAGTTCTCTTCCTTTTGCAAACATTGGGACATCAAACATATTACTGGAATCCCCTATAACCCAACTGGGCAAGGGATAATAGAACATACTCATCAGACCTTAAAATATCAATTATTAAAACAAAAAAGGGGGAATACGGGATACGACCCCCATGATATATAAAGTATCTTATACTTTAAATTTTTTAAATTGTCACAAGGAAGAAAATGGTCTTTCCATGACACCCATGGAAAAACATCATATGCATACAAACCTATAGAACATAAACCATTAGTATGGTATAAAACCCCTGAAGAAATAACATGGAATGGTCCACAACCATTACTAACCTGGGGAACAAGATACGCTTGTGTCTCTACTCCTACAGGTCCAGTATGGATTCCAGCCAGACGAGTGAAACCCTACAAGGGATCTGAACCCCAATCTGATACCACAGAAGATGGCCTAGGAAATATGAAAGGAGAAATCTTCGATGGAATTCAAGATAAGAATGATGGGCGAACAGCTGTCTCATCTGTCAGTACAGACACCCTCCAAGAAGATGAGGAGATACCCACAGTCCATCTCTGTGGTTCCTGTGACTTGGGGAGGATTGAAACAGTTGGACTCAGATGCTAAATCATTGTTAAAACAACAGGGTCATGGGGATGGACCCTATGACCCTGCCTTACATTTAACTGCTTGCATTACTTGCATAACAAAAAATTCACTAATGATTCTTTTATTAATATACATAATGTTAGTCTCACCTACAATGGCCCATAACTATTGGGCACATGTAATCGATCCCCCAGGGCTAGAAGTACAGACATGGGAAGATCCCGATCCACCCTTATCTAGGAATGATACATCATTGACTGGTGGGGAATGGCTGGGAGGAGAAATCCCCCTAGGGACAAGAAGTAATGAAATATTTGTTAACGTGACTCAGATTTGGAGCATAGCCCAACCCTCGTTGCGTGCCGCTAAAGAGAGACAAGACTACTGTTTGGGAGTTACACCCACCAACAGTACATTAAGTTTTCGGTACTTGCTAACAGGGTGGAACAGTGCAATCCTCCAGGGCCTTTAACGCTACTTGGATATCCATTCCCGCTTTGAATGTAACCGAGGAAAGTTCAGATTATACCCCATCCCAGCCATGATTACTATAAAGAAAGAAAGTATCTGTTAGGTTCGTGTGAAGGCAGAACCCTGTTCCGGCAGCACCTGGGAGGAGATTA